>JAANSO010000020.1:0-128942 GCA_036507315.1 Lepidocyrtus fimetarius | reverse complement strand
AGCAACAAAAAAGTTTACTAAAAGTAGGGCTCTGCCCTCATTTCCATTTAAGAAACCGGATACAGAGGCCGACCTGTTTTGCAAGCTCTTGCTTTCTACTTTCCTTTTTACACGTTTCCAATTCTACAGCAATACTCGTACAATCTGTGAGTGAGTCAACATCAATCTCGGTGTTTTAAATAACGATACACATGAGAATGTAATACCTACCTAGTTTCTACTTGATTTTAGTCTGAGAAAGTTATAACAAAACGTTACACTTTCTATTGATGGCTTAGCCGTGATTCACGATGCAATCATTTTTGGTTTAGATTTGGTAAAATTTTTACAATCAGTTTAAAATCGGATGGAGTCAATTTAATATAAAACGACCTATTCAAGTTTTTATGACAAGCGAGCATAAAAAGTCATTCGTTTTATAACCAACATGTAAATTTTATTCATTCAAATGAGCAGCAGAATTTAAAGGCGTTGTAACACCCACGCTACCCTATAAAATATGATTTGGATCGATTGAAAAGCATTTTTATGACTTCATATAAAGAATTATTGGATTTTAATGGCGAATAAAAGGACATCTCATCTAGAAAAAGAGTGATAAGAAAAGCAAGGCTTGTAGAATTATGACTTTGGTATCACCTTTTCTACTTTTTTTTTGCATAGGACAAGGTTTTGCAATGCTGTTTAGTGAAATGAAAGCACTGATTTTGATAAATGCTCTGGAATAGTGAACAATCAATCACATTCAGGATGGTTGCCCTTTTCAAAAAGAAAGCTAATTTTCATTCTTGTAGTACCCATGTTAGTCATTGTTGTTATATTCCTTTGTAATGTATGGCTAATGCTAAGTAAGCCTAAGAAAAAATTTCTAAAAGGATGCTTTGAGAAATCCTAACTAACCAAATGCGTTGCATAATAGAATGACAATATTTAATTTACTCAATAATGCCGGAGGTACTGTTTTATGCCTAAATAAAATTAGCGTAATCATTTCGTCTATGCGGCTTTCGTAAAGCTGTATAAATAGTTCAGGTACTTGGGCAAAATCTTCAACCAGTAAGTTCAGAGTTCAAAGAGTGGAGAGATATATTTTACATTAGTAATACAAACACTAGGCGGGTTTTACGAATGCCTCTGAATAAATATTTGCCTCGGAGTTATTTGTTGACTGGCTCATGGCCCTTGACATATCATGTTGACAGGATTGGCTATCGCAATACTTATGTACAATTTTTAAATGTAATAAACAAGCGAGAGTAAACGTTTTAACTAATAAACATAAAAACGAGCCTTATTTAAAACTACAAGATTATAAGGTCAACAGAAAATTCTATTTTTGGAAGTCTATTTTAAGAAAATTACATTTCACTTACTTTTTAACGTCAAAGCCATTTATATAATTTTGACAATTTCATCATTATTGTTGGAAAAATCTAACTTTGGTTTTATGGAATATATTGAAAAAAACATTTTGTGGAGACTTTANTGGTTTTATGGAATATATTGAAAAAAACATTTTGTGGAGACTGTATAGTTTTTATTTAGAGTTTTGGAAGAAAGTTTTAAAATGATCATAGTTGTACGTAATCACAGATAGCATTTGTGTTATGTCTACTCGTATGACGTATTTTATTTGGTTTTAATGCTGTCATCGTTGTTGATTCCATGAGTCAATTTCAATGATGAATTACGTTTAAAAACCTACGCATACATCCTTTTGTTCTAAAACATATCTAGTCTAATATTTTAATTGCATGTGCGACAATTATTAATATGACTTTATTACATGAGGTAAATGCCTGCAAAAATAAATTAAAATCAAGTACGGAAATGCTGATGTTCTTGAATTGAGCTGCCTATGCATATTTATACTAATGTAAGAATTATATATTAATGGTATAAAAATAAACCAAAATGTTTTAGCAAGCCATTCCAGTTTATTTATATGCATATGCGTGCCAATCTACATGTCTGAACGTAGAAGTCTCTGCAAATATGATTACATCGTAGATGTTATCAATTTTATTTTAAATAAGAAACTCTAAACAAAGCAAAACCATTTGAAATGGAAACAGGAAAGTATTATACCGAATCTAAACCCGAAACCAGAAGAAACTGTTCCAATAGATTTTGATGGACTACTTTGCTCTACTTTTATGGACTTGGACTTACTACTTCCGAGTTTTACAAAGGTAAACACGAAATGCTGTTTCTTGTTAATTACAAATAGTCCTGCAGTCATTACAATACCATATTACAAATAGGTACACGTAAAAACCAAAGGAGAATTTTAATGGCTAGAAACTGTCTATTGTAAAAATGGAACTCCTTTTATTTCCTTCTTTTAATGACCTGTAATTTTGATTTTCCAATGCATAGACTCTGTTTAGAATATTCTGAAATCATTTTATAGCTTCATTAATGGCTAAGCACATCCAAAATAATTACTATTTTAGAAAAACGTCGCAGCAAAGAAAAGGCTCCACTTTAATTATCTGTTTATCTCTCTTGTAAATCAATACAAGGCGGCAAGACTGTTCAGATACTAGCTTGAAAATCGCATATTGTTTATACATTTTCAATAAGCCGCAATTTTAAAGTTTAGTCATAGGTTATTTTGCTAATATTTTCCCACATGCTAACACTGTTTGAATACCATAACAACGTATGCAATTTGAAATTTTCTATCGTCCACTTCCATGATGCAGCCGTAACACCAATTTTATTTAAAATCCACGATAATCATCTAAGACATCGCTTCTGCTATTACGCTAAATTTGGTTGAATTCTGTTAATGCGTTTTGTAATCTAATACATCTACCTAAATTAGAAACGGTTTGATAGACAGACAGACAATCATACCGATTTCATAACAAGCTTAGCTGGTAATAAAAGAAAAGCTGACGTGATCCAAAAGAACAGCTAGATGGATAATTATTTCAAAGGCAATTATTAGAAATAAAAAATATTCCCAGACTCAAAACATTAATTTAGGTAAACAGCATTCTTTCGGTATACAATTTAGGTACACGTTTTTGTTAGAAACTAATAAATCACTACCGTCTGCATTTATCTGATTCACAGTTACTAATTCCATTAGCAGTAAAAATCGCAACAATAGAAATTGCCATTCATCTGCGAAATTGCAAGATTTTGACTAAAAAGAAGGCTTCGTTTTCTTTGCTTGTAAAACCTCAGCAAATAATTAGCCGGAATCGTATTTTTGTCGAATTCTTTTTGTCGTGACAAAATGGGTTGTTTGCTTTGCAATATAATAACAATAGGGTGAGCAGAGAAGAACAAGAAAGAGTGGATGTTGAGATTTTTACTTCCTTTTTTAACATGGCAGCAACAGCAAACACCTACATTGGCTATTATGAATAGCGTTGAATAATACTAATACAAAAGGTGCTTTCTCTGTCAAATTCTTTCTTTCTTTGTTGGATGTTTTTGTTTACTGCGTTGCAAAGTAAAAGGCGAAAGGGAGTAAAGGTAAGTAGGGATGTATTAGCCATGTTTTGCTTTTTATACCTAAACGATGCAATAACAATAGAGTTTTAGCACTGCTGCCGTTGTGCTGCCGCTAACGATTTTCCAGATGACCTCATTTGATTAATTTTCTTCCCTGTGTGCTGTTCCTGTTTCCTACTTAAAATCATAAAATTCCACCGTTACCTTTCCCCTTCTTCTCTAACAAATCTCAATTTCATCCAACTATTCAATAGGCAATCTGCTATAATAGTACATATATAACCACGGTTGTATATTTTTATTAGCAAATTATTGCAATTTTATAGTTTTTGCAATACGCTAATTCCCTTGTAGTTCTTATAAGTTTAAAACAGCTAGAGGATTTGTATTTCGCTCAAATTAGTTTTAAAAATACGGCCGCTTTCTTCTATTGACGTTATTCACCATTTTATGACGTTTTTATATTACTCATTTTTTCTATTTCAAATATTATTTAAATATCTCGGTGGAATGTATTCTGCAAATAATTAGAACTATATTTTGAACCTGACATTTTCTATTATTAATTTTTACCTTAAAATAAAACGGAAAGCTGATAAAAATGTCTCCTTTTAGAAAAGGCAAATAATTAGCAAACAAAATGAATTTCTAGCAAATTAGAATGACAAAGCCAGAATCCAATTTGTTTTGCCCCCTACGCAAAATTGTACGTCAGGCTCACATTGACAGAAAGAAAAACCTAAATGTCTCGATATGTTTTCCACGCCCACTAAAAGCTCAAAGGCGATGAATGATATTTAGTTTTGAAGGAATGAAGTTGAACAAGTATTACTATACCTAAGTTAAAGTTCAACCATAGCATACGATTCATCCCAATAGATTGTCAGAGTAAGTCAATAGAGAATGAGTACGAAAAGCTTTCTCATGCAAATCATCCATTACAATAGACCTTCAAAACTTTCCCGGAAACTTTTCCTTCGCTCCTTTTTTCTATAAATTTTACCCCAAACTAATCGTATGACACTCTAATTGCTTCTTTTCTGTACATTAACAGGTAAAAAGAAAGTGCACGAGTAAAAGCTATATGACCTTACCTAATTGCTTCACACAAACTTTTGCTTACTCATTCTTCTCCGGTTCGAACTTTCTTTCATACAAAATGAGACAAGTTAAACTGCTCAGTTGTTCGACATTGCTGTGATTTTTTAACAGGAGAAAATAATGTTGACAATGACACTACACAGCCAAGTTTAAATAATTACCAGTAAGACTTTGCTACAATAAGCTAGCATTGAACGATACATGTAGGTTAAGTGCTGCTGTATTAATGTCACACGCGGCACAGGATGTCATTAGAAGTAAGAAATAAGAAAATTAACATGACAATGCATATCTAAAGGAAAACCATCTATTCTTGACTTTAAAAGTAAACAAGAACAAAATTATATTTTGTTTTTGGAGGTAAGTTGGAGTGTAACCTTATGCAAATAATAATGCACAAACTGGGTCAAAGATTTTGTGCAGGGAAGATTGTAGGCAAATAAAAATAACTACGTTTCAAAAAATGCTGAATTTTATTTTTGAATTTAATTCTTGCAAGTAAATACTGTAAAAGCTTACCTTTGCCTTTGCATTCACATCACAACCAAGCTCAATCATTCGATCTCCAATTGTTGTGCGATTATCTTTTATCGCAAACATTAGTGGAGTCCATCCATTTGTCTAAATTGGAATCAAACAATGGGGTTTATTAATCTAAATCCAGATGCAGAATTAGTTTTATAATTTGTAATTTGTACTGCTTCATTACCTCATCCCTGATCATTCCCAATGGTTTATAGTTAACGGCCAATCCTTGTTGAGCCCTCTTCTCTAATATGCGTAACTGATTTTCAACCCCGTACCAATCTCCATTTTGGCAATAATTTAGTAATTTCATACCGGAATTATAATCTCGCATAACTTCCTCCTTTTTCTGGTCATCCAACTTTGAAAAATCGATCCCTGTATGACCATGAATGTCAGTTCCAGAGAAAGCGGGCTTAGTAACATTTAGATTGCCCACACTGTCCTTTTTGGGACTGTCTTTTCCTTTCTCTTTTGCTTTGCTAGTCCCTTCAGTTGCAGTAGCCCCTGTACCGGCACCACCACCACCTTCACTCCCCTTTTGGTCCTTTTTACCATCTTTACCCTTCTCAGCGTCCGCTTTCAAATTCTTATCAATTACAGCTTTTGCCTTTGCTCCAACAACTGCCGTTGTAGCTGCTGCCCCAACAGCAATTCCTGCGGTAGCAGCAGCTTTGGCTTTGGATGGAGACAATGCAGCATCCGCCTTTGCTAAAACATCATCCGCTTTTTGTCGTGTATCCACTGCCAACTTTTTTGCTTCTCCCATCACAACTTTCCCTTCACTAACTGCAATGTCTTTGGCCTTTTGAAGTTGCTTCGAAGGGGATTTCTTAGGGGATGGTTGACTCGCAATTTGTTTATCACTTGGTGGTCGACTTGAAGGCGCCTTGTCGGAAGCGCGGCTTTCGGATCTACTTAAAGGTCTTCCTAGCCCATCTTTAGACTTACCCCCAACTGCTAACCCTCCCGCACCCCCTTGTTGTTTTCTTTTTGAGTGATCTCCTTTGTCACTTTTTCTACCTACATCGCTTAGATCCCCAGGCACGCCTAAACTTTCACTCAGTCTTTCATGTGATCTTGAAATTGGACTTCTACGGTCAGAATATCTAGCAGGGTATAAGGACAATTCCTCCGATTTTCTATGAATCTCACGGGATCCTTTTCTTTTAATTGAGTCAATTAAAATGTCATCAACTAAGTTATCATCTACATCAAGGGTAGCAGTTGGACCCAGCAGTTCTTCAAACCTGGAGTCCACATATTCCGACGAGGTTATATCAGGAGGTCTTCTTCTTCTGGATTTTCTTGCTCGTGGGGATGTTCCAGAAGCTCCAGGTACTACAGAAGGGTCATGAAGGATTCCTGGAGGTCCGTAACTATATGGCGGAGACTTTGGTCTCTTCCCTCCAACTGGGTCTACTGGGGTTGGAACAGCACTCTCGTCGAAGAATACTTGATCACTGAGATCAGCCAAGTAACCTGATCTCGATGCTGTTAAATATGGGGATTCAGGGACAGGGATTTTTGATTTCGGGAAGTCCAGTGGATTGTTAGACATGATTGTTTAGTTGTATACGTTTTATTCAGGTAACAGAAACTTTTTTTATCTTAACTAATTTCCCAAAGTAATCTCTTCTTTTTATGTAAGGCGTTTTATAAGACGGGCATGAAATGCAATTTGAAAGACTTGTATGTACTTTTATGTTTCGAAAATAATTATTAAATATTTACTAAAAATATAATCAAATCATACAAACACAATCACGTAAAAATTCACAAACACTTTTATTTTTTCATTAATACTATTTCTAGGAAAGTATTTATCAAAAGTAGTAAGGTGCGAAATTAGGGAAAACGTTCAGAAAAGTAGGGTAGGCACGCATGCCGGCACAATTTCTTCTATCTAAAAATCTGTTCATGATTATAATGACGATGGAAACAGCGACGACGCTTCAGTTTTTTCAGGGAAAGTTGTAACTGATTCAAACAATGGTCAAAATGAGACTGGCTTTGGCTTGGTGGAACAAAGAGTTTTTTTCTTTCTTTACTTCTACCCCTTTCATCAACATCATCATTCCAACGGTTAAAACGGGTTGGCCAGTCATCAATCAGTCCTGTTCATGTATGCATTTGTGGATGAATAAAATTTCATGGAAAATGTATGAATGTATGCTCTCCTTTCTTTTATGATTTTACTATAATAAAATAACAGCCATTTTCATTGCAATGCAATTCATTTTACACTTAAAGTACTACACCATTATAAATATTAGGTTAGCTTTTACAAGACCTGAGCTCCTGCAACTTTTTAACCAGTTCAGTTGCAAGGACGGACAGGATAAGTTTTTTTTACTACGGTTAAGTCCGTATTTAGCTGCTGTTTTAGAAATACATCATAGTACGTTAGATTCATGAATCATTTTTCTACTTTGGCTCACCCCAATATTTCATTAGGAAGTTTACTCTCCCAGACCTCTTTGATTTTTTGTTCAAGTTGTTTAGTCTCAGACTTTCATTTTACTTTTAGTACTAATAAAAGCAATGTAAAGCATTGTTCAACCTGATGATGACTTTCACATACATTCCCAAACATGATTTTTGTACCTGTGCATACCTGTAATATGTAACTTTAATGATTTTTATTAGCTCTGGCCAGGCCAAGTCAAACTTGCTCCATATCTTTAAGTAATGCTTGAGGTCCTTTCTATTCTCCCTCTTGAATGGACTCCTTTTCATTCTTCGGAAGAAGAAAGAAACGAAGAGAAAATTACAAAGGAGAGGAAGTTGAACTGCTGGTTTTAACTTGCAAGACTGTACAATTGGCACCATCATCCTGGCACGCTACTCTCCCTCTCGATGTAATACCCGTTATGCGTTGTTAAAGTTTTTTCTTAAGTTCCCGTCGTCCACTGGTCAGAGACTTATTTGAACTTTTTTGTTTAAGATTCTTCCAAAGTCGAGCCCTACTTTTACCATTGACCCAGAAATGGAACAAAAAACTATATTTCGACATGCATGCTAACACAAAAACGTTATAAAAATTTATACAGAGTAATAAATGCGTTATAATATATTGCATTATACTTATAAGCAATCTCAATTTTCAATCTTTTATAAACATGAGTGGCTATATGGCAGACTGACACATTATTTTTTATTTAAATCATTTCAATCTTTTTTAGACTTTTCATTCTTAGTGCATGCTTATCGTTAGGAAAAAGAAATGATTTTTGAAAGCTAATAATTTACATGGTATTTTAGTATAAATTAAGTGGAGTAGATGAAAGATGCATAGCAGAATAAATCAGCAGGGGTGAAATTGAAGAAAGTAGGTATACACACTCTAAAATAGAGTTTATGCGTTGAAAAAAGAAGAAAGTTGAACAAATACGTGTGCTTTTTGTCGCTTTCATAAATTAAGCGTGGTCACAGTGATGATGATGAAGAATCGCAATATAGAATGTAATGAAAGTTATTTTGCAATGCGTAATACGTCTTGCCCTGATTTGTTTACATCCGTTTAGGTGGTTGTTGTAGTGTTGTTATTTTACGCTGCTTAGAAAAATAAAACCGCACCTGATTTTGATTTCCATTTTGATATTTAGAAAGTAAACTTCAAACGTTGGTCTCTTTTGGCAATGTCAATCATATCTTATTTCAACAAGAAGAGCAAAAACAGCGACATTAGCGGAACAGAGGAAATTTGCTTTGTGGAATTTCTTTAAAAATGGAAAAGATTCCGGGGTTCCTTTGAACGTTTTTATTCATTGAACGCCTTAGAACAAGCTTTGTAAATATTGGTTGGTTATTGACTATCATCAGGTCTATTCAACAGAATGCAATAATAGGATGAATGATTACTACTGTCGCTGCACCGGTGGTGCTTTCTTGTTTATTAGGACAAGGCTTTTTCCAACATTCAAGACTTCCACCGGAGCATATATGATTGGATGACACTACTTTAAAGATTAGTTTTCATTCAAGGAGCTTACAACCCTTTATTGTGATTGTCACCAACACTAACCCCGCACAATGGCTTGTCACACTTTCTGAAAAAATTTTATGCGTTTCTAAATTTTTTTCACTTAAGGGTATGTTTTCAAAGCTTATATAGTTGCCAGATTATACTGATGAGCATTTTAGCTACGGTCATACGCTACATATTGAAAATTTTTATGAAAGGCTTTTTTCCCAAGGATGCGCTTTTGTATCGAAATAAACTACTTCCGATCCTTCTTGTGAGCTTCAACGGGCATTTTATAAAAAGAGAGAGCAAGAAAGAAGCCAATTTTGTTCTCTGCTGGTATTCGATAATAAAATGAGAGAGAAAGGACACAAATGATAATAAAACGATGACGTTGATGTGATGATAGTGAAGCGACTTGGTTTTATTGTTTGTCACTTTCTTTTCACGGTACTTTTTTTTGCCGTGGGTGGGTTTCAGGTAATAAACCTATTTTCATAGATTTTTAGAGAGTTTGGAACATGTATGCTAAAATAGACAGTGAAATTGCGTGTTTATATTTTAATATTTTCCTTTGGTTTTGGTTTCCTTTTTAGTTTTTGGCCGATTTAGTATCCAGCTCCTTCATCATGACTTCCCTCATTTTAAACTTTTGAATTTTTCCCGAAGTCGTTTTAGGATAATCACTAACGAATCGAATGTGACGAGGGACTTTGTAGTGCGCAATCTATGTTAAAGAATTAAATCGTCTCAAGTAACCCCAACTTTTCATTTCTAGCAGTTTAAATTTAATTTTCATGTTTATTTTTATACCTTTCCTTTGCAGTGTGCTTTTAATTCTTCAGCAGTTAATTTAGAATTGTCTGTAAGTTTAATCCAAACGCAGACCTCTTCGCCCAAGCGGAAATCTGGTACTGAAAATACTTGAGCTTCTTGGATTTCGGGGTGAGTATGAAGGAAATCTTCGATTTCACGAGGGTAAATATTTTCTCCACCTCGAATGATCATGTCTTTCAGTCTTCCAACAATTCGTGCATGTCCCAGCTCCGACATTATGGATAGATCCCTGTCAATAATTTTAAAATGTTAATTAGATCAATTGTTGCACATAATTAACTCATTTTCAAGGTATAGTACCCTGTGTGAAACCAACGAGCTGAGTCAATTGCTTCGGCAGTTTTTTCATGATCTTCCCAATAACCCTGCATAACAGCATAACCTCGTATACACATTTCCCCTTGTTGACCAACATCAACCAATTTTCCATCCGTGTCCACAATTTTTATTTCTATGTGTTCTCCTGGATATCCAACGGTTTCTGCCCGGAGTTTATCTGAATCCTCTGGTAAATTTTGATAGACAACTGGACTAGTTTCCGTTAATCCATAGCAGCTCTAGGAAATGGAAATTTAATGTTACGCAATCTGCAAAGCAAAGTAATATGCAATATAAAGAAACATTATTTACCACATACCACAACATTCTCCACTGTATACTTATCTTTCATTTTTCTGATAAGCTCTTCTGGACAAATTGAACCAGCCGTAACAGCAGTTTTTAATGAGTTCATATCATACTGATCGAATTTGGGTTCATGTATTATGTCAATATGCATGGTTGGGGTTCCATAAACTGATGTACACCTGAAGGGTTGAACAAACTTAATGATTAATCATATTTTTCTGTCACCATCCAATTCAAATTTGGCAAATGTTGGCAAATACTACGTATTAAGTTACTTTTCCTTTGAAATTGCTTCCAAAGCATGGCTTGGTGAAAATCCTGGGGATGGAAGGACAATAGCTGATCCACTGTGTACTCCAGCTAATCCACCAACAATACATCCAAAACAGTGGAATAAGGGCACTGTTAAACATAACTTGTCTTTCTCGGTGTACCCAAATCGTTTGGAAATAAAGTATCCGTTATTAACCAAGTTGTGATGAGAGAGCATCACGCCTTTTGGGTTCCCAGTAGTTCCAGAAGTAAATTGAATGTTACAAACGTCATCAAATTGAACCAACTTTACAACTTTTTCCAATCCTGAAAGGGCATCAGCAGAAGATCCCTTGTGAACTACTTCTTCAAATGTGAATGCTCCCCTTAAACGGGTAAAAATACTTAATTCGAAGTCAAAACTTATGATTTCGATTTACAAATTTTTCTTCTCTTACTTTTGTCCTGCAGATGGAATGGTGATCAAAGTAGTGAGTGAGGGTGCTGTCTTTGTTTGAATTTTACCCGGGTCACAATCATTAATTTCTGGACAAGTTTGTAGCATCATTTCTAAATAATTTGAAGATTTGAACTGCTCTGCTACAACCATTGCTTTCACTCCAACTTTATTCAAACAGTAGACAAGTTCCCTTGTTTGATATGCCGGGTTAATATGAACCTAAATCAATTGCATTACTTTAAAAGTTAATAGTTTAAAGTTTAGAAATCATGCTTTCCTTTGTTTAAAAACATACTAAAATAAGCCCTGCTTTCATTGCTGCTAAAAATGTAAGGTACCATTCGTAACTGTTTGGTCCCCATATTCCAATCCTGTCTCCTTTCTTCAAGCCTACTTTTAGAAATCCTGCAGCTAAATTATCAACCTAGCGGTAAAATAAAAATAGAAATGAGCTCTGTTGCTTCTGGACAATATTTTCCAATTCTGGAAAAAAGTACTGACCTCTTTCTTCAGCTCCTGGTAACTCTTCCGAACTTCCGTTGGAGAAGAAACGATAATAGCCGGAGAGTCGGGGAACCTCTCCGCGGTCCCGTCCACCAAATCCCCGACTGTATGATGTAACAAAGGAACAGAACCAGGAACGCTAATATAGCTTTGTTTACCCGGTTGCGGGTAGGATGCCGTTACTGTGCTCAGGCAGCGTTTACCTAGCTTTGTTGCTCGTACTGTTGCTGGCAATTTCCATGACCTTTAAAAGAACACATCGTGTACGGCAAATAAAGAAAGAAAACAGACAAATTATAATGCGGAGCGAGCTATAATAACAAAACTAAAATAACCCATCATTTCATATTATTATTTTTTCATACCCTGTTATTTTCCTTTCTATTCCACCTAATTTTATCACATTTGAAAGATCAAATTTTGCAGTTGCACGCCACATTGTTATCACTTTTCAAGTTCCGTTTTTAGTAATATTTTATCTGCAATTTTTTTATAAAGCGAATTGCAAAGTAAAGACCGCAACAAATTAAAAAATGTATCAACTATGATATCTTTATAATTTAACTTTTCTTATCGCCCGACACGAATAGGTTTTAGTTACTAAGCTAATAATTCATATTTGTATAGAATTTGACAGCATTATGTGATGATACAATGGGAATGAGATAACTAACAACAACAACACCACACAGTCACCTTCCTATTCTCTTCCAATAATCCCACTAATCCATGGATGGACACTGTTTGCATAACTAGAGCAGCTTCAGAATCAGCATCTAGAATATGGACACTGACAGAAAGACTAAACTGCGTTCGTTCAAAACCGCATCTTTCTTTCTCATTAACCAGATTGGATTTGCTTTGTTATAGGAAAATGCTTTTTATCTTCATCACATCATGTATAGCATTAATAGCATCCATGTGTTTCCAATTTTGAAGACTTTTACAATGAATCCGTTCAACTCCTTTTATTTCTCAGCATATCCTTTCTAGTATTTATCTAAACTAATGCGGATATTAAGTTTCCATATGATTTTTTATTCCAGTCAAGTCCAGCTAGATAAATGGACATGTGTGAATTGTGAGGTGAGAGGAGAACGTGTTCATCTAGGCGACTGCCATTGGAGAAAGAAAAAACATAAATACGATAGTGGATGACCTTAGCGAGTTCACAATCCAGTAAATCTCATCATATCACACAGCACTAACCATCACATCGACTTTTAATATCTGCGGCTTAAATGTTAGCACTATTTAACTTATTAAAGCTAGTGCTGCTAGTTTTTATACATGACATGGTTCCCACTTACTATACAATAGCCATTCCGTTTGAGGAAAAGTGACAGGCTGCTGGACAAGATAAATTTATAAATAATACAGAAATAATTATAGGTAGCTTGCTTGGCGGCATCATGTACATTAATGTGGAAGAGGACATGTCATACAGCTTCAATTGTGGTTGGTGGAGTACAAAAGAAAGAACCTTAATGTAAAAATTATTATTAGCGTGTGAGCAGCAGCAGTAATGCACATACGGTTTTAAATGCCATTCAAAACCATATACCACACTAGATAAAACGCGAGACCAGGTAAAATGATAAAATGTAATTTAATAATGAAACATTTAATAACAAGGAGAAATCTCTCTCAGAATTTCAACCATGACTGACATGGAAATTGAATAAAGTGCGTGGTTTGTTGAAGCACTGCTTGATTCACAGCCGTAGACACAAAAATTTAATATGATGATGGAACATGGGACACACATGGCTTGACTGCTCCTCTCAACTGTTCATTTCCAAGGTCATCATCGTCAGCGTTTCAAAGCAAGAGAGAATCAGTGAGCAAAGAAGAAAACGAAACAGAGTGTGCTAATATTATGCTTGGTTTCATACATTCCTTATTTTTTGCATATTGCAAAAAAAATGCCTTGTTGAACGTTACATGTGAGGAAGAAATAAAGGTTGAATAAAGTTGGGAAACATCACATAGCATAGCAGCTTCACTTTACTTTGATTTTCTGGCGTCCTCTGTGTTCCTATTTCATGTAGGGAACTGGAGAGTTATGTCCAAAGTGGAATGTTGGCATTTTACTTTGATGTATGAAATAAAAAGCAAAATTTGTCCTTCTCTTTTTGGCTGGAATTTGCAGAAGAAAGGAGAGAACATTGTCAATGTTTTCCTGTTTCCTTTTTCATTTTCCAAAGCATTTTAGCAAACATTTTTAAACAAGGATGGAGGTAAAATCTTGCATGTACATATATTATATCATGTATGTGATTTTATTTAATTTTCTGCTAAAGTAAACTTCTGTTTTCTCTGAAAAATGATAAACTTTTTCATTAAAGTAATAAATTTAGGTTTATTGAAAGTGAAGTTAAGAACAGGGGGAGAATAAGGGTAACAAGAGGAGCACTAGGAATATTTTAATCCCAATAGAGAATCGTAGTCCCTTGAGTAAAATACTAATGCAGTTCTATTTTATACTCCGAGTGGAGAAGAAATGGGAGGAAGGAAGAACAAGAATAGTAATAGCAACAGGAAATGAATCTGTAAGGTTAACTAGATCGTCAAATTTAGACACGACAGCTTCTTTTCAGAATTTTCTACAAAACGGAAATGAATTGCACACGTAATATTTACTGAATTAGCTTGAAGTAAGTCAAGTATGGCATTTTAATTAAAATTTATGAATACATATTCATCAAGTATTAATACATATTCAAATATACATTTTGAAAGCAATGGGTTATGCAAAAAGTCAAGAAGAAATGACTTCAGTTTTTAGCAGAATATTAATCATAAAATAACTTTTTACTTTATGCTAGAAAAATTCATTATTTTTATTGAATTTTGAATGTCAAATGAAGCATAATGATGAGAGAATGGAGAATCGTCATCAATTTTGTCCTTTTCTCCTCCAAATAAGCCAACCCCACCAAACTTATTTCATTCCCACAACAATCTAAACTGCAAGTAAGCTTATGACGTCGTTGTTGTATCCCTCACTCGCGATCTCTCCGTGGGCGTTCCGCAATCCTCTTCTGGCAGCCTTATTCCCTTTTCTCTGTCTGTCTTATCTCACAAGCAGTGTGGGGCTCCCACAATAATAATAAGAAATGGAATAAAAAATAAATCTTTTTATTTCCCTTTCCCCATTAAATTGAACCGCAGCAAGATGGAAAAAAGTTTTGAATTTTTACGGTCAAATTTAAACATTTCTCATATATCTTTTTGCATTTATGCATTTTATGCAAGTGTATGTATGTAGCCTGGTTTTTTCTTCTTCAATTATCGAGACCAGATTTTATTGTCCGTGTGTGGCTCACTTTCAATTTATTATCATCTACATAAAAATATATTTTACAAGCCAAGAAGGAACGAAAAGGGTGCAGTTTTATTTCCTTTTTTATCTTCTCTTCTTTTCATACTATTTGAATGAAATGAAAGGTATGAAAAAGAAAATAAAATACTATGCATAGAAACAAAAAGGTAGCAAGAAATAAAACAGTGAAAACGTGTCGTAGAAGGATTGAAAAAGGAGAAGAGCCCCAGATGTGATGACGTCTTGAGTTTTGTTGATGATGATGTGTTTTGCGCATGAAAAAGGAGAGAGACGAGGGAAAACTTGGATGGTTGATGGATACAAGGCGCTTTCACTTCCCAACTATCATCATCATCGTTATCATCATAAACGTTCGTACCTTCTTGAGTACCAGCACCATCGCGTTACTTGTTGTTGGTCGAGTAGTAGGAGAACAGAGCCCACAAGTCATTTCACTTTTTCTTTCCTTTTCCTACCCGTTTCCCAATCCCAGGATTTCTCTTTTGGCGTCTATTCTGCCTTTTCGATGGCGATCAAGCCATTCAAGAGAAAATCTTGTATAAACAAGCTCAATCCAAACACATATCCCTGTTCTTCTTCTTTTCACACATGCATTCCATCTATGGATGGAAAAACCTGACAGTTTTTTCTGGAGTGAATTTACTGCCTGTGTGAAAACCAGGCTTTCCAGCTTTTTTTCTCTCTGGTGTATTTTTTGGATGCTGGTTCAAAATTTGGAATAAATAGTGTTCAATCAATATTAATTCATGCAACCTTTCCGTTCTGGCTTTGGCAAAGTAAGCGAGTAAAATAAGCAAGAAAAAGAATCCAATGAAAGAAGACGAGAATAAAATCCATTAAAGAAAGGGGTAAATTGGACCATTGAATGGGAATCAAAGAGTAAAGTTTTTAGTTTTCATCATTATTGCGGCTATAATCATCCTTAAAACACATTGACTGGTTCCTTTCATGTTCTTTTTTCTGGCATAAAAGGAACCAGATAAGCTTTTCAGGGTTACGCAAAAATGCAGCTTAAAAGCTCTCTTGAAGAATTTTCTCGCATTTTTACCCCGATAAAAACTGCCAGTTACATATTTTTTGCAGCTAGTTACTTTCAAGTACAAATGAAATGGTCCTTCAAAAAAATATCCCCCTAAAGCATTCCATTTTATGTTTATAATATTCATACATGATAATAGCAACGGTAAATAACGTGTATAAGGCAAGCCTTTGGATGAATGGCAAACTTTTTGTAGCTTTCTATATTGACCACAGACTCACTTTACTGTCTCTCGTTAGCCTTCACTCACCCCTTTCATTTTGCATGTCTCTGGTTACCCATTCTGCAATTTTTTTTCTTTTACAATTTAAAATAGAGTAACAAAATTGTCTCCATATGAAGTGGTAAAATATATTAGGGTTTTCTTCGTTCAAGTTATGGTGTTACACGGAATAGTGTAACTGGGAGAAAGAATGATAAGAAGTTGGACAAAAAACTATATTTCCTGCTGCTGATGCTTCTTCTGCTGCTTCTTTTGTAAAGCCAGAGAGGCTTTTGTGGTAGCACCGCAAGACATAATTTAGGAAAGTGGAGAGGAAGGAAATTGTGATGGATAAATCTGAATGTCAGGCAGGCGAAGAAGAGCGCATCTTTCTCTTTTTCTCGTTCGCCTGTTGTGCGAAAAGCACACAGAACAGAAACCAAACCACTTAAGTTGCACGTACAACCACCATCACACAAGAAGGGCACATTAGGATTTAGTACCTAAATATGTGCAAAGTGTTTTGTATAAACCGATGACTATGATGATGATTCTGATGATCTTATCAATGAAAACAGCACGAAAGGATTTGAGTCGATTCATGCGAAACCCTATAGCGCCCATGCTTTCTTCTTCTGTGTTTGAAGTCGAATTGGCAGCTCAAAGAAAAAGAAAAATGAAAATTGATCGTAGAAAACAAGCCATTATTTTTATCCTCTAAATTTAGAATTATACTTATACCATACGCCTTTCGAATTGTTTATATTTTATATATAAATACATTGCTAGCCTGGCAATTCCAATAGGTACTAAAATATGGATAGAGAATGGGAGAAAGGAGAACGTTTTAAAATTTAAATCAAAATTGGTATGAAATGTGTAAAGATACGATAAATATTAATAGACATAAATATACCTATCATCATGATCGTCATTTTGGTGGTAGTGGCAGTGATCATATGGGTTATTTTCAAGTGGAATAAAGTACTTGTGTAAGTACGTACTTCACACTTCAAGACGCAAACCGTTGAGTCGTAACGAAACCAGGGAAAGAAACAGAAGCTTTGTCCGAAAGAAAAGTCGAGAATAAATCAGGTTCTTCGTTTCACTTTCTTTTATTTTCTTAAAACCAAAAAAGGAAAGTAACTTCGCATTACATAATTCGTTTGACGATCAATTGAAGTCCTTCAACTACACATGGGAAATCCCAACAGCTTTCTCCATAAAAAGCCAACTGAAGGAGAACTCACTATAGTTACTTGTTGTACAGTGGAGTTGTTCAAACGAATATAAGAAAACACATGGCCTTTATATCATATATTATGCAACACACTTTTGTCTTTGATAGGAGGATTACGACGTACTTTCGTTTTGATACTATATGTCCAATGTTTTTGCGAAAGATTTCACAATGATAATTCAATGTCATGGTTTAGTATGAAAAAAGAAAAATAGAGATTTGTCGCAATCCAAAGTAAAATAAGCCCTTTTAACATTTTCACAACTGGCTTCATTTTATGGGAAAATGGGTAAACAATTAAAGACATGAAAGGTGGACAGTCTGCGACTGCTTTTACTTTTCAAAGGAAAACAAACTGATGAAAAGGAAAGGTGGAAAGTTTACATTTCAAAATTCAAATATCATTACCCCCTCTACATTAAAAGTATTCATCTGATAGACAAACTGTCACTCAGCAACGTAAACTGACTTAAAAGCGAAAGAGAAGTGAATTAAAAGCAAAAGTGAGTGAGGAAAGGGTTGAAGAGATTATTAATGAATGTGTTTTATGAATCTTTTATTTAATTAGAGGCAATTTGTTGCAAAAAGGTTGAAAATGGGAGAGATGAAGTAAGGTAGATGAAATGAGAAACATTATCTATATAAATACAGGAAGCATATAGTACTATTCACTTAATTAAAGCTTCAGCTTGGAAATTTTTCAAGTGAATATATTTTATATTAAGTTACATTAATTTCATGACGGTGATGTTGTTGCTACTTTCTTAATTTGCATACAAACACTTTTTACGTTTTTGCACAATGTAAAAACAAAAGTTGGAAAGGAAAATAATAACAGCATTGTCAAAAACAAATAAGTAAGATGAAAACATTTAATCTTTGCACATATTATTTAATCTGCCTGGAGCATTTAAATAAGATTTTCCCTTGCTTTTTCCCCGGCTAGTCTTTCTAGGATTTCTTCATATCATATCATGTCATCATATCATTTCAGAACATAACATATCACTTTCCTTTTCGGTATTCTCCTTCT
This sequence comes from Lepidocyrtus fimetarius, assembly GCA_036507315.1. Lineage (NCBI taxonomy): Eukaryota > Metazoa > Arthropoda > Collembola > Entomobryomorpha > Entomobryidae > Lepidocyrtus > Lepidocyrtus fimetarius. The sequence continues at coordinate 110,338 of JAANSO010000020.1, read as the reverse complement.
CACATTTTATTATTATTCGACAAGCAGAATTCCATTTCCAAGACCATGTGTGTAAGGCTGAAATTTTTGCGGCGATGGTGGTTCAGTAGTGCTTGGTATGAATATGAAATTGAAGAACCAGGGACGAGATAAGCTCTCAATTTCATATTGCCTCGTAATATGCAGACAGCGAGGAAAGCAAACCCAAACCATGTTTTAGAAAGGAAAATACATGTACTAGAGTTTTAATAATTCTTTTTTTTTCATTTTATATTCTCCTTCTGGTTATATAGATTGTGATGGCAATGATGATGGTACCACTTTAGCTATTTTACAACCTTCTTTTTGCCAGAAATATTCTTAGCTAAATATTGTCTTCTTCTCTTAAAGGGTGCTGTTCATGGGAGTACTATAAAATGACGATAATAAAATAATGTAAAGGAAGAGATGATGATATTCTTTTCAAGTACCCATTTTGCTCAACATCAGCAAAAACAATGGTAGGTATGATTCCACGAAACCATTTAGTTTTCCGCTGTCTCAGAAATCGTTCTCACTTTTCGCATTTTTGCTTTTAGGTCTACTCAAATGTCTTCATTGCTGACGAACAATACATAAAATTACCAGAATTTATCAAACTTCCTTCTCAATTATATTTAAAATGGTTTACAAAAGCTTGTAAAATAAGGTGTGTATTAAATAACAGATTTGAGTAAATATTCAAGTAAAATTCTACTGAATTCTAAAGGTTGAGCGTGCATATCTTCTGATTCCGTTAATTTATTCCTTTTTTTCAATATTTCATACAATAGGCTTGTATGTAAAACGTTCAGGCTAATAAACAAAAGGAATTGGTAAATTGAGAACAACTATGAAACTATAATGCAAAACTAAGCGCTTTACTTCTAGTATATAAAAGTTTTAGTTGTTAATTTAAAATCTGAATTTCATTCTGCTTGAGCTTCTTAATTCCCCTTGCAAATGAAATAATAAAAAAGGGCATCCAATTTTCTTCTTAGGCCCACAAAATTGGTTTCCATCCCAAATCCCAAACCTTTCATTCAAAACTTGTCACACATGACTAGAACGTTGATGATGATGAATAAGCATAAAAGAAAGACACAAAAAACAAATGTAGATTTAGGTACCCATATCCAAAATTCTTGTTAACTGTCCGCCTCCTTCCTTTCTTTTTATTCATTTAAGCACTAATCCATATCTTTCTTGCACTATATCAATACGAACATGAAACTTAATGATAGTTCGATAGTTTCCCCTCCTCCTTAGCATCATCGTCATCATCATCAGCAAAAACATCCTCATCAAACAGTAAACACAGTAAAGAAAGTTCCATCTCCTGTTTCAACCACCTCGTTTCCCACCACTGCCATCATCATAATCATCCCCAGCACCTTAAACCGTGTTACATGTGTACACATAGTAAAATCCCGGTGCAAAGTATGAAAATGAAAGACGTAAAATGAAGCTTTTCTTCGTTCCTGTCGAGAAAGACTCTTTCTTGAAGTTCTTTGTCCTTTTTATTCTGCTTATTCTTTGTCTTCTTATTCTTCAATCCGTCCATCCTCTTTTCTCTTTTCTCCTTTCTTTATTCTTCTCTTGAATAGGGAAAGCATGATAAGTATATTTGTGCATACAAACGCAACACAGCCCACTTTATTTACATTCTTTGCCAACACAAACACCAAATAAGATTAGTTTTTAACATATGAATGTGTTTTTATAATATGTATAAAGACTGAGTCACTATGTGTCTTACTTTGAATTGCATAAAACTTTGTCATTTTATCGATATGTATACATACTTTTAACTGTGACAGTGAAAAGGAGAATAGGAATGGTAGCTTAGAAATTTAGTCATAAACAAATATCAAATAAGTAAGGTTTAAAAACAAACAAAAACGACTACCTATATGGAAATTAAGAAAGTAGAGTGTTTAAGTTGAAAACTCACGAAACAAGGTAGTATAAGAAGAGAAGTGAAAAGAAAAGAAGAGAGACTCGAATATATTTTTAACTATGGAATGAGCCTTTTCCTTTAAACGCGAAAATAGAGCCACTTATTCTTTGAGTTAAAGCTCAGCGTGTTTTTATTCTTTCTGGCCTGCAAAAACACGATGAACATTGTCGGTCGCAATTTCCTTGAAAGAAGAAGAAAAAAACTTTTTTAAACATATAAAAGCTTGTAGGAAAAAAGCTAGTCTAAAAAGACTTCCGTTTACAAAATACCTTTCTCTTTTAAAAGGAGTGGGGAAATTTAGATAACCTTCCATCACATTTTTGGGAATGCATCATCCTGGTCATCATGCTGACCATGCTTTTGCATGATCATAGTCATTCTTTCAATCTGAAACCTTTCGTGTTGGAGGTGCTACTTGGTTGCTGGATACTTTCTTTTTATTACCTTCTCGGTACTTATCTTGTTCCCCACTGTATTCTTACAAGAATAGGCTTACATGCCAAGATGCAGAACGGAACTGGTTTTGGAAACCTTATCTTTCTCATTTTCTACTTCTTCTTTGTCGTCGTTACTTTTTAATATTATCCATTGAGATTTTTTCTTACTGGTGCATATTTTGCATATAATAATATTACGTGAGGTTTTGCCTATTCCAATAATGGGATATAATATATTTTCGAAGAAAAAAAAAGAAATAGGGTCAGAGACTAAATAGAATATTAAATAATGTGAGTTGTATAATAATAGTATTTCTGCAGAGGCAAGATATATGAGATCAACGTGCTTTTTCTTACACACACGCATTTGCCTCCAACATACAAAAAATTATGCTATTTTCCACCACTCCATGGCTCTTTTCTAATAGGATAAAAAAAGGAATATATTGGAATGCCTTCAGAATGAAAGGGAATAAACTCTATTTTTTTCTTCGACTTTTTTTCTAGCTTAAAGCAAAACCATGTCTTTAATTTTCCTTCCCTCCTTATTCTTACATATAAATATAAAAAGATAACAACAAAGAAAATAGTGATAGCATTTTTTTTATATTGGGCAATATATAAAGAAAGGAAATACATGGTTAAGTAGTGCACTGAACAGAACATAGGCCTCTCTGACTATTTCCATCAGCTAGAAAAATAAGAAAAAAACTTTGCTGCTGACGTACTCTATGTCTTCTGTTTGAAACACACATTTGTTATAAGGCTTAAGGAACAGGTCCCAAAACGTGGGGAGCAGGGCAGCTTTCACTTTTAAAAATAGTGAAATCGTAAAGTAAACTACAACTAAAGCCAAGGTATATACGTTCAGTATTGATTTTTTTCTTTGCCATTTTCTATGCTAGAGAGAAAAGAATGAGACAACAGTTGATGAACAAGCTTAGGAGAAAGAACGAGGGAGAAAGTAAGCCTTGGTCTGATCTGCCCCTTTTCTACTACGAACCGTTTTACTTTCTCTCTCTGTCTTTCTATACGAGTTTAGCTTTCTTCTTGGATGGAGAAAGAAAAAGGAGAAAGTAACGGAGAAAGAGTGAGGAGCAAGCGAGCAAAACTCACTTGTCTACATGAAAAGGAGGATAAGTGATCCAAGCTGTGTGTGTGTGTGCTCGTACGTTTGAGTAAAAGTAGTAAGTTGTATACGTTGTAGTTGGTAAGTAGCGGTAGCAAAGGATGAAAGCATGTATGCCTGCTGCGAACTCAGAGGAAGAAGACGATGAAAGAGAAAGCTTTTGTTCCACTTACGATTTCTCCATCTACTTTGCAAATTTACGTGGAAATGCGCGCTTGTTGTAAGCAAGTAGTACATAAAACATTAGGCTTACGTTAAACGATCAGCTATTAAAATAACCAGCGTTTGAAAATAAATTTATGGGAGAATACCAAACTTGTCCTTTAAGTCATTCATGTCTTTCAGGCTGCAAATGTTAAATGTAATATGGTTAGGCCAATTCTTTGCTAAAATAAGGCATTAGGATTGACAAAATATGAATCTCTTTTGTAAAGTAAACGGTCAGGAAAAAAGTTTCGTTTAAAAATTTTAGTTATAATTTGGCTTTGTTTCGTTTTCATTTAGATTTGACTTCAGTAAAGTTATTAGTATTGTACTACGGCAATTTACTAGATGTATTTGAATGCATTTTATTGTTATCGAAGCAAGTTGTTGTAGTTGCCGTTGGTTGGGTTTTCGTTTATGATGATGATATTAATGCTATATGCAAGTAGCAACTGCCACTGGTGCTGGATAAAACACCATAAAACCTGCTGGCTTGCAATACCGTTTCCAATAAAAACTCATTTTGGAAGCTAAAAAGAGGAATGTTAGTAAAAGAACAAAGCGTATCAGAACGGCTACCAACGTAGATACACAGAGTTAGAGAGGAATAGTAAAGGACTAAAATGCAAGTTTAAATAGAGGAAGAGAGAAGAACTAGAGTCGACTAAAATAGTAAAAGAATAGGCGAGGGTGTATAAAGACTAAGTGAATGGTTATGTATGTATATGGCCATGTCTCTCTCAGTATTCCTACTTTTCCAGTGGCATGTAAAGGTGTGTAGACACACACAAGCCAAGCTAGGCTCACAGGCTTTTTACTTTCCTTTCCAACCTTCTCCCTCTTTCACCACCAACAACCAAGCAAACCTATACTACGAAAGAAAGCTATCAGATCAGTACGTTTCCCTCAGTCTAAAAAAGTTTATCACAGACACTTTACTCACACACACATACATATTTACTTTATAGGATAAAGGCAGGAGCAGGAGGAGCAGCAGTCTTTCCCGGAGAGTACACAGGTCCTATTCTCCCTTTACACATTCTTGCAAAAACTTTACACACTCCAACAAAAACATTTTCGCGATAAAAGCGTAGTTGAAAGGAAACAGGGAAGTTTTATAAAAAAGAAGATATAAAAATATTAAAGTTTTGTGAATCATGGCAAATATCTGAAATTTTAAAATAATCTAATCATCAACATAGTCACATCCATCCTCTTCTGTTCTCACTCTCGTGGTTGCTACCATTAAACAATTCTTCTTATCGTGTTTCCATTTTTAATAAGCCACTCGTGTTTTAGCGCCATCAAAATAATTGAAATATTAATAAAAGAGTTTCCTTGCTCATTTTGACGCTGCTCATGAGTTCGCTTATTTCGTTAGACAACGAGGGAAAATAAAGGAGAGACGTGGATGGAAAAGAATTAAATTTTCCAGGACGTTTACCTCCAAACGGGACACGAACGTTGAGGGCTCCTATAAAGGCACATGAAAAAATTAAAAGGGGACGCTAAAACAATTATAATAAATTCGTGTCTGTTCTCCGTAATTTGACTTTCAGAGATTCTGCTACATTTTAAGTGGGCTAGGTGCTAGTTTAATTAATTTGTCTCAGTTTCTGGAGAATTTCTTGTTTACTAATAGAGTGTAGGAAAATTTGATTTTCTGTCTATGAACAAGCAGCAGACATGAAGATTTCATGAGGATAATGCTATCATGTGCAGAAGACGTTTTTTTCAAGGATAACAAAGTTGAATATTATATTATGCCGTTTTGAGTGCAATTATAGAATAGCTCGTGTTCCCACAACTGTTACTCCCGCTATAACATTCCAAAGTTGTTTACTTCTCATTATCTATCACGGAAATCATTATCGAGTTATATTATCGAACTTATTCTTTGTTCCGATACTTTATTCAAGTAAACAAATTTATTTTGAAATAACCTTTTAAACCAGAAATTAAATTTCCTTCAACTTTACATATCTTTGCTGAGCTCATTTTAAACTTTTATCTGACTCATTCTGTGCCATTTCTAGGTCTTAATCAATTCAGTACTTCTACCTAAAAAATAAGTTTGATTAGTTAACATCAGTAATTAAAATTATCTAGTGATTCAATTTTAACCACTTCTAAACAAGTTTTAGTAAGGAGTATTTGAAGTCGAGAAAGTACAGCAGCCCTTCTTGTCCGGTACACAAAAAAATCAGGTGAGAAATATGCTTTCATTTTCTGATTTGCATTCATTATATTCCTGACGCAACTTTTAATGTGAAAACTAAAGGCAAATATGCACATTGCCTAAAAAACTGATATAAATTTTGTTACATGATTTATGAAATAGTTTGACAATAGAAGGGTATTACAATGCAAAAGAAGTTTTTACAAAAAGTCTCGCATAATATTTTAATGAAGTCATACGGTTCAAGGAAGGAATGATAAATTGGCTCATTAAAAAAGAAAAGTTTGTCAGCCAGCTAGTACATGATGGTAGCGGATGATAATACTGATGATTTGATCATGAGTGGAAAGGTTGCAACAACTTACACCAGCTGTTTACATATTTGCATTTTTAAAAAGTGGTCAAGGTATTATTGACAAGTACTTGTCATGACACGATAGAGCTTCATAGAAAAAATATAATGCTTCTATAAAATGAGGGAAATGACTCTGGTGAAATCCAGAAAGTACACAGACAAAAAATAAACTTGGAGAATCATTTTCATTCATGAAGCTTTTTATAGTTTTTATTACGCTAAAACGCTCACTAACTCAGTGTAAAGTACAAAAGAAACGTTTGCTTTACATGTGGACCATAAAGTGTGTGCATAAAAGCTCCGAGTAGGACTCTTTACACTTTAGTGCAAAAAAGAAAATAATAAAACTATCACCGCCACCTGATTTTCCTTGGTCAACAGGGAAGCCATAAAAATTTGCACAAAGGATAAAATGGAGAATTCATTGATGATAATAATGATGATGCGTAATAAAAACCAAGAGGAGGTAAAAATACGAACTGTGGTAATAATAATATGTAAGTACGATTTTGATTATGGTGGTGGTTGTAGCGGCGGTTGTACTTGTAAAAAACGATTAAATGAGGCGTTGGTCGCGTGTGCTATTACTTAAAATTGTACTTATTTCGTACACACACCCAAAGTTTTCTCTTGTTGCTTTTCTTATATCTCATGTCATATTTCAAAGCCTATAATAAAAAAAACTAGTAAAGCGGCTGAATTTAACTGGCTTTTCTGCTCCAGTAAGTTCTTTTTTAAAGAAAGTTTTGTGCGTAAATGCTTAACACTTGTTAACAAAACGGAAAAAGAGGCGATTAATGAGGATGATAAACTGATTTTTGTCAGCTTAGCTCAAACTTGAAAGTGTGAATATGTTTTTATCAATGGATGAACTTTATAAACTTGAATGGGTGTTTATTTCATTCACAAATTTTGGTATTTTTGTTAAAAATACATTGTTTTATTCAACTACAGGTATTTAATGCAATTGTACTTAGATTTCACGGGCTTGTTACTCCTTTAGTTGACATCCTGTACAAGTTGAATTAATTTTATGATTGCATGACTGAGCAAACCAAATGCTAAATAAAGTTCTACCATCCCCAAGGACTTATGGTAAATACATAAGTAGGGATATGTATAACGACGCAGACGTTCACCTTTGCACTTTCTTCTACAAAGCAAACAGACTCTTGCTTTCATTAATTGCAAGTCAAGAGCAGGTGAAACTTTTATTTTCTTGCTAGCAATATAGTGATCAAAATGGAATCTCGAAAGAAAATTAAAACCAGTACTAATTAGCCAGTGCGTGCTTATCTTTTATTTATCAGTTTTAATTTGCATTGTACATTATTGGGATGTTTCTCTGTTTAACTAATTCCCTATTTGGAAACAATTTCTTTCATAAACAAATTTATTCATCATTTCACTAATTTATTGCAAAGAACGGACTTGAGTCAAATCCATGATTATATTTTTACCTTGAGTAAACAATGAAATGTTTTGTATTGTAGTTAGTTGGAGCTCATTTTCGAATGAAAAATCTGTATCTGCGTTTATTACTGGCTGTGGTTGTTCGTACTTACCTATCAGAAAACTGTTTACAAATACTGTACAAATGAAGCTATTTTAGCAATAATGAAGGACATTATCCATCGCACAAACAGAATTTTCTCAAGGCTTATTCGAAGAAAGAAACTTAATCCAAAAGGCAAATGTATAATTAAAAGATTTAGTAGAAAATTAAAATTCGGACAATTGCAAAGCAATTACGGAGTTTTCTGGTTTCACGGAAGAATATATATATTTAGCCAAATTCGAAGAAGCTTCTGACTTGAGTGACCAAGCTGAAACTGACGGACAATTATGCAAAAAGCTGTTTAGTTTCTTCATTGTAGCAATACTATATAAAACTCTAGGACATTATCTATGCCGGGTTATATGAAAAAACTCGTCGCCAGAGGTAAAGTGGCCGCTATTTTGGGTTCCAACTAAACTACACGTCTCGTTTTTGCAAAAAATCGTTTATTTTACGTATATGAAAAACCGTTTCAGTGTTTCCGTGAGTTGCCATATTTTTTACCTAAAATCCATTGAAATGAATAACACCAAAAATAATTTTCCGAGAAACGTTTATCAATTAGCGAATTTGGGAGAAAAATGGTTTCAAGTCAACCATAAATGATTTTCGTGAAATATGAAACCAGCTAACAGCAGTTGTCCGTAGTCCTTGCACAATTGGTCTTTTATGTAAAAGAAAAGATTGACTTTAAGGAAGAAATGAATATCAAAGGTTTAAGCAGTTTTTCTTTGGCCTCCTCCATTTATGTAATAATAATACTCATCATCATCATCATCGTTATCAATATGGAACACGGATGAAAAAAAGAAAGGACAATTCACTTTCTTTTCACAAAAAGGAATACCTACTCAAATGCCAAACCGTATTTACTCAAACTTATTTACTATTCTTCAAAAACGTATTTCTGTTCGACTATATACTATATTATGCTTGTCCAGGATACACAGTCAATTGATGCCATAAATAAAAAAGGAGTTAGTGGAATTTGTATGCTGCTTACCACACAACTGGGAGGGGAAGTAATGGAACATACCTTACGCTATTCACTAAAAGTTTCCTCTTGTGAAAAGTGTTTGTCAGTCCTGAAAGTAGTATTATAATGATTATAATAACTATGAATGTAGTAGTTAAGCAAAGAAATATGAGTTTTTCGTTTGGCATCTATAGCTACTTTTCGTGTTTTGTGTGCAAACCTAAAAGGGAAAAGAAAATGGGTATGGTGATGATGGTACACTCATAGTCTTTTAGTTTAAGAACAAGTATAATAGAAAGTTGGCAGTACTGCAAAAATGCATAGATAAGTGGAATATTTATCATCAACCTTATCAATACGACAATATTGGACAATGCCCTTTGCTTGAAGAAACAAAAATGTAATGATGGGCTTGGAAAGTTGTCGGAAATGCTATTTTTGGAAATAAATAAATCAATTTTTAAGAGGAGAGGAGTGATAGGAATGTGTAAAATTAATGGTTTCGTATTACTGCTGAAAATTATCAATTAAATTTTAGAAATGGAGAAAACAAAAGAAAGTTTCAAAAGTTATTTAAAGTTTGAAAGTAAATAATTTTTTGCGTTTGTTAGTAGCTGATACTTGTATTTGCTAAAATAGCTTAGGTATATATGAAAGCCGGACTCCCTCCGGTGTTACAAGTGGATATAACTCTGGCGTAAAGCAATCTGGACGGAATATCCACTTGATAATGATATTTTTTTCTTTTTCATGCTGATCAAACCTGACTCTCGACATTTAATTCATTTCTCCATGAACAGTGTATGACCTGGATTGTATCATAGTTGGGTCAGCTTTTTGTAAAAAGAAATTGGGAGGCAGTAGTAGTGTGAGCGTTATGATGATGATGATAAAAACGGAAATTAGAAGTCTCAATAAAGGAGAAAGCCACACATATACTCACAAAAAACAACAGTTCCAACTGAGAGATTGTGTCCGGTTGGTTTGTTTCTTTTTTCTTTTCTTTTACTCTGCTGAATCCTGGTCTTTGATGCAGAAATGAAATAACCTGCTTGTGCAATAATTTATTTCCAACGAAGGAATTTGACCACAACAACGGTGAATAAGGCAGTTTATCGTAAGCGGCAACAGCAGTAACGGAAAAGTTCCACCGGCTTTAGTTTGCTGTCCGCCCACAAAAATGCCAACACCGCTGCTGTTATCAATCCTCGGTTTCTTCTAAAACAAGAGGTTAAATGTCAAAGAACGAAATGAACTGCAACTGGTTTGCTGGCTTTGACAAGTTTTTGCGGTATGGTTGCCAATTCTATGGAAAGTGCATAGGTCAACCTCATACACTTAAATTAGTAGAGGATTGTCCTCTTCTATAATTTCCAAACTATTCTTGAGCGTTTTCATCTTGGAAACTTGTAACATCTTTTATATTAATTACTAAATTATTCAATGAGCAAGAACAAGTGTATGCAAAATAGCTTTGCTGTTTCATTCTGCTCCATTTTCAACTGATTGACTATTATCATGGGTCATGCATCGTAATATTCGTTAACTTTAGTTCTTTCATCAACATAAGACATGACTTTGCATAATTTCTATTTTCCCTTCAGCAAAAGTTATCTCAGAACGTTGGGGAAATGCATAATATGCAAATTTTAGAATACTAAAAAGAAACGCAAACGCTATAATTTTTGTAATTCATGCGGTAATATCTTCTTTCACTTTCTCTTTGTCAGTAAAAGGTTAGGTAATATTGAAGATTCTATAAAAAACGCTATCTAATCAGCAACCATATGGTTAGATAATGCTAATAATATATATATCTGGTGACATTGCAACGTAACTTCGCAAATTACAATTGAGAGAAGATAATGGCTATGTCAATGACGATGATCTTGATTGAGCTTTCATGGATTGTAACCACTTTTGTAACGGATTCATGCATGAAATTTGCACGGATAATCGTGTTTTGTGAAGCTTTCCTTTAGAAAATTAGAAGCTGTAAGGATGAGCTTCCATTTTGGCTATTTTTATAGTATGCATTCAACGTTGGCAATAGGAATAAACTTACATGCTATTGACTTTGATACTTCAAGGCAGACGGAAAATTGTCCGTGGTTGAACTCACTATTTACATCGGATCGTGATGTATTTTTCTGTTAATTACGTATTTGTTATTCTTAAAAAAGAACATTTTTTACAACGATGCAAAATATTTGTTTGTTTAGTTTTATGCACAAGGATATGGATGTTTTGTTCGTATTTTTCATTTGTGTGCAGATTTACGTACGCAAAAAAGATTCCATCACTTCTGGAAATGCTTGATTGAGCAGATCCAGCCGTAAAAAATAAGCAATTTTTTCCACAGCTGCGCAGGTTTTTATATATTCAACTGAATTACTTGCGGTTGAATACAAATGAATGCATATAACAAAGTTATATTAAACCATTTATACTGGATGACGTAACGAGTCACTGTCAAGTCATAGAAATGCTCAAATCCAATTTACTTTTTGTCTTGCTTTTTGTAGCAATAATCCAGCTTGTATTTTTTACCATGCAAAAAAGTAAATTGGAATATATACCTAACATTTCTCTGTCTATCGCTCTCCATTTTCCGAGTTATCTTTCACTCAATAAATTAACTTTCTGGTTTCAATGTCTCCTTCTTTCTGAATAATGCTGCTGAAGATGGTAAATATAGTTATTGATTCGTCTTTAACAACGATCCTCGTGGTTTTTAAAGAGAACTTGCAATTTCATTTGCTCTACTTTTTCCAACTCCTCAGCTCTACTCATTCACCTTCAAACTCATTCTAAAGAAGCAGTATACATTTTTACTGTGAGTTTAAGATAAAATGGTTTTATTGTCCACAAACTTTAAATCCTTTCTTAAATATGTTTTTATTGAAGGCTTTTCCCACTTATTGCTTTTACTACTTACACACTCGGTGTCAAAAGTAGGTGGATTTTTATAAAGTTTAATTTTCTTTAAAAAGAGAATGAAAAAAGAAGCATCAACCTTTTTTGAAGTGCATGAAGGATAAAACAGGGAGCACTGACAAGTTAAATAAACTTTTTTCTGAAAAAGTTCTTTATTCTAACAAAGCAGCTTACACTTTGAAACTGTTCTTTCTCTCCCACTTTCTTTCCATCTTCTTGAAGGATAGCAAGGCGAGGAAAAGTCTTGATCCCAAAGAAGATGTTTTTAAAGAAGAGTGATGATTGGTGACTTGATACTTAAGGAAACGGAGCGGATCTAATGTTGAGTAATCTTGCTTGGCCATGTCCTCACATCCTCATTACAAGTAGAAGGAAAGCGGGAAAAGATGTGGAGAGCAGTAAGAAGAAAGAATGGCAAAAACTCGCCAACACCCTCTTTCTCTAGTTTCTTACAGCACATAAAAGTAAAGAGACTACGAAAAGAGTGGACTAGAGTTTTTAATATAACTTTTCTATGGTTCATATTAAGTAATAATGAGCAGCAGTAATTTTTTCTTCATCCTCTTATCCTAGCGCCCATAATCATCCTGATCATCAACAGCAGGAGCACATTATTCTCTGCGTGCTTAGAATGATTTTTAAGCCCAGAGTAAGGAAAAATATAATCATTGCCATCATAGCGTCATCATCTCTTGTACTATCATTCACCATATCAGTCGCTTCCTTGTCGTTCTCATCATATCATATCGTGTGCAGTCATGGCTTTCTTTTAATTTCACTCATCACGTCCTTTCCCTCTCCGTCTGGTCTTGTCTCTCCCACTTTCTCCTGTTCTCTGGAGAAAGACTCGCAAGTGGCCTTTTAATGTCCTACTCATACAGTAATAATAATAAGGATAAGAATAATAATGATGATCATAATATGGATAACAACAGTCTGTCAGGATCGGGCAAGTAAGTAAGAATGAAGAAAGTAGAAAAATGGAACCTGCTACCCCAATACGAGCAGAATTTAATAACCTACGTCAAACTAATGAACATTGTGAATTTGAGCAATATTTCCAGTTCTAACCTAAAGCAACTGCTGCAAAACTCTCCTGAACTTAACCAAGGTTAGAAGGAAAGCTTCTGGAGCGAGAAGAGAAGAGAATAAACAGAGTGATTGTTTTTTTAGCGAAAATGACTGTAAAACAAACAAACAAAGTCAAAGCCAATATAGCTGAAGCTGACAAAATGGCCGTAGTGAATATGGAGGAATAAAGCGACGTCAAATGATTATATTACACTTATGCTCATTATTACACAATCCATTTTATTTGCTGCTGATCATATAACAAAGAGAAATGTTTAATTGGCAGCATCTCCTCGCTCTTTCCAGAAACCTAGTCATTGGAAAAAGCATTAATGCAAAGAGCAATGACAGTATTGGCAAGACATACTTGATAATTAGACTTGGTTTTGGTAAACATGAAATGGCCAAAAGATTTATGCATATATTTTGGCAGAGAAATGCTAACTGACTATGATCAGGCACAACTTTTTTCCCAATGACTGACACTTTTTGGCTCAGCTTTTCTTAATAATAATTACTAGAGTGTACAAATTGCAATATTGTGCCGCTCTAGTTTACTTTTGGCATCTTCCGTTAATAAAAATCAATATGGTTAAAAAAGGGGTGATGATGACACAATATAACTATGCTCTATTAAACCAGTGAAGTAAAATTAGAAGCAGCTTCACTGAATCAAACTAATTTGATAACAAGCTAAAACTGTTCAACTTTATTACCCTGCCATATTTCCATTGGGGTTATGTAGTAAAGTGGAATTGAAAGGGACATAGAGGAAAGGGAAAGGGAGATTTATGATGATGACAGGCTTACTTTATGATCTTTCTCTTAATATTACAATCACCACCTTCATAAAAAATGGCATAGTAAAACTTTGGAAATGTTAACAAAATGCGGATTCGGATGAGATATTGAGATGTGCTTTGAGACTCTGCAAACCCTGTTATCCAATATTGGAAAAAATTTGCTTGCAAAATTGTATATAATCGTTTCCCCCTTTAAAATAAAACACTTTTGCTAGATTAGCTTCCAGTACGAATTTCTTCCATTTTTAATAGCTGTTTTGAGCGCATGTAATTTGCAATATTCAATGGTGACTTATTTTCATCAACAGCATTGTACGTTTACTGCATTCCTTTGTTTTTCACAAGTATGTATATATGTTGCATAATATTTTATTTTGCATAATATACTTAATTCAATATCTACTTTGGGGAGGAGGCTGCACCCAGTATTTCTCTGCAGTAAAACAATTTTGCTCTTTTTATCAATACATATGTTGAAAAATGTGCCGCGTTTTTTAGTTGCACCAGGGTTTGAAATTCCAGAAGCAACCGAGCTAATATCCCTAGGGGGTTTCTATTTCCTTGCGTCATTTTACTATAAGTACTTAAATGTAAAAAAGTAGAAAGAAACTGCTTATGCATAAAGAGTATAATGAATGACAAAAGTTCCAACGAGAATAAATATATTTTAGTCAGGCAACATTTAGACGGGTTAAGATATCAAACGTAAGAGATCATTATCAAACTATTCCCAAACTAACTTGTTACGTATTATAGCAACATAGAATAAGGTAACAGTTTGTAAATAAAAATTCTCATATTTCATTCGTTTGTTAACTTCATCAATATCAATTTGCAATAGTTATAACTAGCAAGAATCTTTCTACAACACAGTGTCATTTTTCAATCAGGCCAATATGATCAACATTACGTAAATAATTCTTGAAAACTGAACTTTCTCCTATGATCCTGCTCTATTCTACTCAAAACTGAAGTGAAACTTTTCCTTGTGTCACAGGGGACAAAGAAGCATGCTTAAAGAAAAAAACAGGGAGGCTATATGGGAACTAAACATATGGACAAGTATTATTAATAATTGAGTCAAAAAATGTACCAACTTGGGAGATTTTTGTAGACCAACTGGCAGTAAAAGTAGGAAGAAGGGCGCATGGAAACAGTTCCTTCGGTATAATTACCAAACTACCGATTCCACGGCATCCTTTTTCAACGAGTAATCCCAGCCTCTATACTTGTGTCCAGGGATTTCCTATTTTTTATTTCTCTAATTTTGGAAACCTAGTTAAGAAAGGTTGCAATGTATTTGGAAAGTTCGGCATTAAAACAGGAAAGGAGGCTGAGAATACAAGGCGTTGCAAATCGATACAATTGATGGAAAAGTAAATAAATAAGAACAATGTGTGTGCAAGTATGGAGGAAGCGTGTGAAATTGTTTTTGCAGCTTTTTGCACTTCCTCAGTTAAGCCTCTACAAGAAAAAGTAAAGTTTGCACTCTCATTGTTAGTAAATTTGCTGTCTAGTAATTTAAGTCGAATCAAAAAAAGTACAGATTCCAAAGTAAAGGTTCGAATGTATGGAAAGTTTCAAGAAAAATAATTGGGAGCAATTATTTCCTTTTGATTGCTCTAAACAACCTTTTTTATTATAAACGACGGAAAAGTACGTAATAAACTAAGTCTTAGTAATGACGCTGTTATGTATCATAAGTTTTTACTCATTTGAAAATTATAAACTCTGCGAAATTAACAACTTAACCTGGGTCTCATATTGCCCCACAAGATGCGTCTTCTATAATTTTGATACATTAGTATTTCTTGAAAATTATGAAATTGCTAAAGTAAGGAATGCTACTGACATTTTGACAGTATCACATGCCAGTAAAATTTATAACAATAATGCCGTTCAAACAAAGGACAATTTGACCAAAAACGAACTTTTCTAATCACTTTAAAAGACAAGCTAATAATAGTAGCGTCAACTATTTTGGGGATAATTTGTACAAACAACTTCGCGGTGGCATATGAAATTCTAAAATATCCTTAGCGAAAAAAATGCAGAATTCAAATTAAATTTTATGACACTTATGTAATCATTCACGCAATTAAGGTTCCTTACCTAAACTACTAAAGTTCAACAATTTATGGACACATACCAGCTTTAATTTTATTTTGTGAAGAGAAAGTTAATATTTTGGAATGGAACCCTTCTAATTTACAGATGCTTTGTACATTGTTCCTTACACTATTCCATTAGTTCATTTCAATTAAAACACTACAAAGGATATTCAATGACGGAAGTTGTTAATTTCATTATTTAAAATCAGGAGAGAGGCTCAGGCCAATTAGCCAGTGGATAGAACTTTTTTGCAGAGGATCCTTGTACAGATATAATTTAAACTGATTGGGAAGGACACGGCAGCAACAAGAGTACATTTTTATTTACATAAAATGCCTCTTCCTGGTCTAGAATACCATTCTAAAAGCATCACCATCCTCTTGAGTGTTACCCTGTAGATTAACTTTAGTTAAAATAGATCAAGTTTCCCTCTTCCAAAGTGAAATTAATAACATGCCATGCAGTAAAAGACTTTGGGAATGAAATGCACGGTAGTGGAAGTGATGTGAACGATGCTGATGATGATGTTGGGTTACGGCTTGTACCAGTTACCGCAAAATCAATTACACTCACCTCAACCTCCATTTTATTCATACACCCACTCTTTATCTCTCTTTTCTATTCCATATGGAACATTAAACTTTGATAAATTTCAGCACAGTTTTCTCCACAATATACGTAATACTTGTACCTTGCTTATAAACGTCAAAATGAAAGGTTTATGGTAGCTAAGATTGAAGTGGAACGCATAATTTGGCAATATTTATGAGAAAATAAATAAATTTTTATCCTCAGTCAGATCGTCATCCTTCAATTTTATTTATTAGTGAAAAAACCTTTCAAACTATTGACGGGGTAGCTAGCCACACTCTTCTTGTCTTTCAGTGTTTTCTCCAGAGATTCACAATTACGTATTATTGTATGAATTGTTTTGCAAAAAGAAGCACCCTAAAACGTAATCGAAGGAGAACTCACATCCGTTTATTTACTGAACGGGTTTTTATCAATATGTTGATTTTCCTGCAAGTAGCGGCAATGGTTCGTCAGCAATTTTATGTGCAGTATTGCTTTATGATTAACAAAGCTTGCCAATCTGAAGGAAAAGGCATAAAATGAGCCACTGCGAAATCAAACAAAGTCTAGGTAAGATATTTAGACGTGATCTCTTCTGTAATTTTATCTTTGGCTGGGAACTAAAAGGACTTTGAAAAGAAGCCAAAGATAATAAAGAAATGAATTGCTGCACAACAATAGAAACTAAATTGTAATTGACCAATCAGTCACGTCAGAAACATTTCCCTCATTAGTTTCGTTTTTCAATGTCAAGCGTATGTTTTAATGAACAATTCATAGTTTGTTTTTTTATACGCATACCTAAATCAGTATTCATGTATGTAATAAAACGGGTTGGTGTATAATAGCGACATGTCTATAATTATTCTATTTCTCTTTTGTTTCCTGTAGAATGGCACCCGCACCACCAAACATTCTCCCGTTCGCGTTGAGGAGAACCAAGAGAGATGGCGAGACGATAATAGAACCTGTAGTACCCACCGCTGCAAGTCGCCGACTCGTCTTACCATCAACGACTCCTAACCCAAGTAAAGCTGTATTCATTTAATCCAGAAAATCTTTCCAGCGTTATCATCGTCCCTATCAATCTTATTTTAAAAGATGTCTACCTTAAATTGTCAAAGGTTTGTACTGATGCAACATTTGATTATTTCTTCCTACCCTCGTTTAGATGTGCCAACAACCCTCCCACCAGAACTTCCCGTGACGAAAGGAGCAGCAGAGGAATTCATTGATAAATCCAGTCAATATGTGAGGGACGTTGGGAAAGAGGTGGGGGTCCCACCCTGGGGAATGTATGCCATTGTCATAGGTAAAACTTTGAAAATTAATTCTGCACAGTTTTGCTAATTATTTTCATTTACAAAAAGTACAGATGGAGTTTTTCGTTTACTCTTTAAATTAAAATTGTCATCAAAGTTTGTTAGATGTTATGTTAAAATGAAAAGAAATTAGGTAGGTATATTTTACGGCATTTTGACATTCAATTCAATGCAAACATTACCAACCCAATTTCTCTACATCACATAAGGTATACATACATACGCCTACGGCCCACACATAGATATATTATTGCTCAGCAAAAATATTAAATTCTCAAAGTAAGCTTCCCTTGAAAGCGTAAGTTTAAGTTTTAATACCAAGAAAGTGGTGAAATGTAGAGAAGAAAGCTGAAAAAGAAAGAACATCAAGAAGATGGATGAAATGTATATTTATCAATTAGGGAGAAAGTGAGGATGGGGCATATTGCATTAATACTTTCTGGTGTTGTGAGAAGAAAGCTCCTTGATGGTAGGGCTGTCATCGTTGATTATGTTTATTCATTTTCTATTTTACCCACACACATGAAACATCGTCGTCATCATCATCATCACACAATTTACTTAAAACATTTTCCAGTGAATTTATAATTGATTTTGTTTCATAACCCAGTTTCACATGATGCATTTCAGACAAACAGCAGGAACAAGTTTACATTAACTTTGTTTTCTCTAATTTTCTAATTACGATTCCTTCATATATAAGTAAAATTAAAGAAACATACTAAATTACTAAAAAGAAGTTTGTAACTGATATTTGTTTTGAATATAATCACGGAGAACAAATGACATTGTTATGTATGTACTTTTTTGTATGAACAGGTTTAGCTGTATTGATACTAGTAACATGCTTTCTATGTATTCGGCGATGTTTTCGAAAGCGAAGGACAAAAGATGCGAAAAAGGGGATGAAGGGGGCTGTCGACCTAAAGTCTGTGCAGTTGCTTGGAAATGCTTACAAGGAGAAGGTAATCAATCAATCATTTGCTATCTGCAAAGAAAACTTTTTGAAATTACTAATCGAATGAATTAATTATTTCAATACATTCGATTTGAAGTTTATGTCAATCAAAAAAACTTTAACAAATTTTTAACCACTTTCAACGTTTTTCCATGCTCGTCACTCAAAACTCAGGTGCAGCCAGACATGGAGGAGTTAACAGAAAATGCGGAGGAGCAGCAGGAGGAAGAAGAACATCATAAATCACATCTTCAAAAGTTAGGGAAATTACAGTACAGAGTAAGTTTTGGAATTTTTAACAAAATAGCTCAATAGTAACCCAGTTGTAATTATTTAGCTGAATAAAATTGAAAGTTTGTCGTGAAAGAAAAGTGTTTTGTTCTTGTGTTACTTTCAACAACAACTCTCTAGCTCGAGTATGACTTTAACGCGAATAATTTGCAAGTGACGGTAATGCAAGCTGAGGACTTACCTGCACTTGATATGGGAGGAACATCCGATCCATACGTGAAGGTCTACCTGTTGCCCGATAAAAAGAAGAAATTTGAAACGAAAGTTCATCGCAAGACACTCAATCCGGTTTTCAATGAAACATTTAATTTCAAGGTAAATCTATGAAATTGATTTGAAAGTTATAAAACCCGATATTTTATTATTGGCATTGAGATTACAATGGAAGTTGGCTTCTGCGGCAACATACATAGAACCAATTCGTTTTCCAAAACCTGACCTCGTTCTTGTTTTCATTATTAATAATTTTAAAGAATTCAGAAAGCGACATGTCTTTTGTTTGAGTTTTACTAAAATTAATTTACCAAAAGTTTAAACAATATTTTGGAAATAATAACCCCAAAGATGCTGAAGGTGAAAGGAAAAGCAAAAAGCTGGATATATTGAAGTAAACAATTTTTAAATAAGTTTTCAACTCAAACATTCCAAGGACAATATAGGGTTGGGAAACAGAATGCTTGTGGCAAATACGTCATAAATGTGTTTTCATTGCACTTATTATCATAAGTATGGGCATGCCTTTCTTTTTCAGTTTTTCAAGAGGCTATTTAATCAAACTAAGAGAATGATTTCCAAAATGTTCAAATTTCCATTTTGATGATTTTATTTGGATTTGAGCAAACCTGAATTTTTTAGTTGCGTAAACACGGCTCATATTCCGTTATACAATACAATAGTTTAATTAATTGAAAAAGCTAGTTTATCTGGATCTGGATTTAAGCATATTTTACAGCAATTCTTCTTGGCTAGATTGTCTCTAATGACAAATTAGTCTTGATTGGAAGGATTGTTTAAAATTGCAAAATTAAATGGAAAATTCAAAGAAAAGTGTGTGGGCGCTAAGCCTCTTCTATCACACGTCGTCTCTAATCAAACTAATCAACATTGCATTTTCCTTAATAACCTTGCAGTTGCCATATAGTGACTTGATGGCCAAAACTTTAGTCTTCGCTATATTTGACTTTGATCGATTCTCTAAACACGATCAAATTGGAGAGGTGAAAATTCCACTTTGTCAACTGGATTTGGCACAGACGATCGAGGATTGGAAAGAACTGTCAAGTGTGGAAGGAGAGGGTGGTCAGGTAATGCTTCAACCTTTGTCTAAATTTACACAATTTTTCAATTCTTCACATTCACTTGAAAAAACCAAAGAATTATTTATCAAAATATCCGATTAATTATACATTTTATTAAATATCACTGATAGTGATAATAGAAAGAGAAAGAAAGATTTTTACTTTTATTTCAATTCAAAATGAGACAATCACAAAAATTTACTACACATTTTTGGCTACCGTTATTATTATTCGTACCGTTCTGTTCAATTTTGTCTTGAATGTTGACACCGTACCCAAGCATTTACCTTATTCAATGTCTGAGATGTTTTTAAAAATGATCTAATACGTTTAATTATTACCATATTTTTTATCTTGAACTTACCCCTTTTGTTTTTGGTTGCTTTGTTATAGTTTTGGTTGTTGAAATTTTTACAGGAAACATCTTAGGTAATATTTTTAAATATACATTTTGTATTAATACACTCAAATATTACATTTATCATTACCACACAGTCGAATATATTTGCACTTGACAAACATTAATTTTCTATCATGTTTTTTGTAAATTTAAGTAACAGCGACTAACAAGAAAGTATTAAATATTAATGCAATACAAAAACACTACCATTAGTAAAAAAGCTGTTCTTTCTTCAACGTTTGGTACTAATAAATAATTACTAAATTACTCTTTACAAATTACAAAGCATTAACCTTCTTAAATTAAGAACTATAATAATACTATTAATCTACCCTCGAGCCTAATCTAATTATTAATTCTAACGCATTTCAATCTAACGAAACAATAAGTGCGAGTATTTAGAAATAATTTTAAAAGTGCGCAGAATTAAAATAAGTTTTTAATCCAAATGTTCGAAAAGCCATTGCATCTTTAGGGTTTCTTCAATAGAAATATTGCATGATTTCATAGTCCATACTGTAAAACCTTAAAACTGTGCGCCTTATATTACATCATTAACTCTTTCTTATTAATTATTATTAATTAACTTCCGTAACATTTCTTAATTTACAGAAAATAAAAAATGCTACAAATCCCACACTAATAGTTTTTTAACCACAAATTTCAGCAACTACTTTTTTTGCTGGGTATGACCTTCTCTTGAATTAAACTAATATTTTTGCCTGCATTGCATGACGACACTTTTAGCTAACAAGGTAGAATGTATTAAAAGTCGCAAATCTAAACCCCGCTAAATATTTCAATTTAATATTTTTAGTTAAAGTTAATAAAGGACATAATTACTTCAGGAATTGGATGTTGTCCATGTTACATTACCATATGCTTTGGAAGTTTTCAATTTTTGCCGACATTTATGTAGATTTGCTACTGATAATCCTGGTTTAGTTACATAAAAATCATTAAAAAATACATTATAATAAGTATTCTGTAGTTTTATGCTTGGGAACGGTTCAATTTTCAAGTCATAATGAGAAATTGCTTTCATAAGAAGAAATACGAGCAGAACTGGATTCAATTTGATTTACTTCCAACCCAGTTTTGTAGTATATGAAGAGAATCAAGGGTATTAAGAATATATATTTGCTATTGCATAACCATAATACATTTAAGTAGTATTATTCTGTACAGTTTAGTACAATACTACTTTAAAATGTTGAAATTTTAATGACCTGTTTTTATTGTTTTCTTTTTTCTATATAAAAACTCGCTGATGGCTTGTGGCCTGTGCTTGAATGTTCTCCACATCCGAAACAAAAAATGTACAAAAACAAAAAACCGTAAAAACAAATCCGTATGAAAACTGTCAATCTACTCCAATTGCATGCCGATTCTGACCTAAAAATACCGCCCGCCTATCATCACTTTGCGGAATCTCTTTCTCTATCTATATGTCTATCTATCGCTATGTTGTGTATTTTCTCTTTCTTTATATATCTCTCTCTGTTTGTCACTCTCGTCGAAATTTAAAACAATTCAAAACATTTTGCTGACAAATCTCTCTTTCTCTCTTTGTGTGTGTTCCCTCTATTCCACCTTCTCCAAACCGAAAACTCTCAAACTTATTTGCAAACCAAAAACTTTTGCTGTTGTTCAATCAAAATCACACAAAAATTGGTCAAATTACCGATTGAATTCCGTCCGACACACAACTGTCGCTCTGTCTCTCTCTGTGTCTCTAAAACGATCATGTAAGTACCAAAAATATATAAATTTTATATATATGAATACATTTTGTATTGTAAAACACCAACTCACAACAAATTACATACTAAAACCCAATAATGATTTCCCTTTACCAATGTTAATAATAATTTTAAATGAACCTCATCACAAATCTTACCCTGAAATACCCATCCATTCATCGTGTCTAACATGTTTGCATGCGTCGAGTTAAAAATATTCTAAAGCGACTATAATTTTTAGACGTTCTGTGCTTATTGCACTACCACCACCACATCTCTCCTTTTTAAATCTTTTGCCGAGCACAATTATAATAAATTCCTGAATATGTATACAGCAAAATTTAATTATTTTTATTTGCACTACTGGACAGCATACAATCTGGAAAGATTTGATATGCTAATTAGTAGTTAGATAAAATGTTTTTCATCGTTCACAATTACGTACTTCAAAGAACGAATAGTACCCCCAGTTTGTTTTCTCAGTGTGCTCCCTAGCATAAAATGCACAAATTCTTTGTCCCCGATCAATACTGCTCACTGTTTATATAAAATGAAAAAATATGAATGATAATCAGAATTCAACAATAATAAAAATTCATTTCGTTCGGATTCCAAAAAAGGAATGGAAATATTGACGTTATTTGTTCAGTCGTTTTGATATCATTCTATTTTTAGCTTTGTTTATTTTACAAGTTATATAAAATGCCTTTCTCCATAAAATTACATAATTATTAAATACAAGCCAATATGCGCAATCCCTTTTTTCTTCTTTCTGCAGAATGAATAATTTATGTCACAGATATCTTACAAATTACAACCCAGAGCACTTTAATATTTTTTTCTCTATTTAAACATGACTTTTTTAGTTAATCAAATGATAAATCATAAATAGCAATAATAAATAATGCAGAGATAAGCAATGGCTTTAAATGGAATCATCTTAATTGTCTATATCCGTGTTTGTGATGAGGGTAGATAAGTGAAATACAAAATGTAGTATAAAATTGTCAAATATAAAAGGAGAGTTTCTTAAAACACGAAATAAACTCGGCTCAAATGGCAAAAACGACTACACTGGCAGCTGAAAAAATAATGCTTAAGTAAACTCATCATCAAAAGTGCATTATCCTTTGTTGTATGATACTAAAACTCCATAACATTAATCTACTTAATCAAATTTGATGTAACAACGCATTTCACCTTTCCATTGTTCAAACTAATTTGTATGGTGTTTATTAATTAGTGAATTGACTAATTAGCAAAAATTGTTGATTTGTTGGAATGAGAAATAAACTTTTGTTGTAAAATTTATTTTATAATGTAGGAAAATAAGTTGGGAGACATTTGCTTTTCCCTGCGTTACGTCCCAACAGCTGGAAAGCTTACAGTCGTCATTCTGGAAGCAAAGAATTTGAAAAAGATGGACGTTGGAGGACTCTCAGGTAAAATTATCTAAATTGTATTGATAAACTGTTGATTTATTTAACTAATTTTCTATTTTTGCATAGATCCATACGTCAAAATCGCATTGATGCAGAATGGAAAGCGACTAAAGAAGAAGAAGACGAGTATAAAGAAGTGCACCCTGAATCCATATTACAACGAGTCCTTCACTTTTGAAGTTCCATTTGAGCAGATACAGGTATGCAAAATCTTTAGTTATCCAAAACATCAACTGTAGAAGTTTTACACATGAGAAAACTCAAACGAAATTATTTTGTGCATAGCACAATTTATCATCCTTTCATAAACAATGCTCATTGCAACGTGTTATCTTCAAATAGAATATACTAAATAGCCATATTTTTAATTACTAACTTACAGAAAGTAAATCTAGTGATAACTGTGGTGGACTATGACCGGATCGGTACATCCGAACCGATTGGGAAAGTTGTGCTGGGTTGTAATGCAACAGGAACAGAACTCCGCCATTGGTCTGACATGTTGGCTTCTCCAAGACGGCCGATTGCTCAGTGGCACACACTGAAAGAGCCTGATGATGAAAAGAAGGACTAAGAAAAGGACCACTAATAAAAAGTTCAGCTTGATTTTAAATAATATATTATCATACAAAAGAAATATATATATATCCATATAAAATTATAAAATATTCAATTAAAAAATAAATATCATCATCCATTATCTGAAGTAATTCACATTAATCACTCTCGGATTAAAAAAAGGTTTATAAATAGCTAAACAAACTACCAGAGATGATTGGAATTAAAATGTAATCAATCACGAAATAGCAAGTCTTATGAGTTTTGTTGACAAGCTTTAAAACGATTAAAGTTTCCTTCATTGTTGTAGCGTTACACTGATTAAGATAAGTTTTTTTCTAGAGTATGGTTTTAAAAAATTTATTCGCCTCGAGATGTTATTATTAGTATAAATAGAAGCAAAACACGAGAGATCAACTTCTTTGGAATACATATCCTTACCGTCTATGAAAGAAAAATGTGTGCGTAATTGGTTTATAAGTAAACTTGTAGCACTTATATAATCATAATTAATGCAATTAATCTAGCTAATTAAATAAAGACTGTGGAAAGGGTGTTTGTGGTTATTGATTTAAATTTAGAATGTCTTTAATTAAAAAGCAGGATAATGTTCATTGATTATTAAACTAAAAATTAATATAAAACGGGTTGTAACAGCTCGTTTTGGGGGGAGCGCTCATTCAGGCCAGGAATTGTTAGAGAGGAAAACTAATTCTGCATTGTTTATACCTTGACTAGCTGCACTGTTATTCATAATTTTAGAATTTAGCTCGTTGATGGTACCATGGAGCTAGGTACACATTGAAGCATGCAAAATTCTTGCCAATACAATTAAGATCAGAAGAACCAAAAACGGTAGTAAATTTCTTAATAAGTAAAAAAATTAAAAAAGATAATTTCTCAAGAATTAAAGCTTTATTTGGCACAATGTGATAGAATACAGGTTACATAGTTTGTAAAAACGAGTTCACTGGTTGAATTATATAGCACCGTTATTTAAGTAGCTATCATTCACCACTAATTCTGATTAAGTATACATTTCATATCACTACCGTTATTTACTGAAATAGATATTTACCAATAGAAACTACAATTAAATTCGTTTGCATTTAAGTTAAAAATGACAACGGGGGCCGGCCTAGATTTATGACAACTTAGAACGGTTTCACTGTATATTAAATTTTCTTTAAAAAGAATGACAAGATGATGACAATGTGCAATTTTTCATTATGAATATGATTACATCACTGCTTCCTGTTAAGTTAATGTAGTTTCTTCTGGAGAAAGCAAGTTGGTGGATAAAAAGATGACTAATCGTACTAGAGGAGCACACGCAATGCAAAATAGCGTTGTATTAGACTTTTAAAGGTAAACATCATCGTAATTACGCAATACACTTTAATTAGCCACATTTTATTTAGCTAAATCGTAGTTACTATTAATTGTAAGTTTCAAGACTTTTAGTAAAATTGTAAGCAGTAGTCGTATGTATATAGGTAATATAATATGAATGGGCATGTATGAGTAGTTTAGTGTTATATTATTAGCGAAAAAATGAAGGATTGTTCTAGCGTTTAAATTAAATATAATTGTTACAGTGAAAACAAGTTAGTGACATAAATTATGTAATAGTAAGCAATCTGGAAAATATTTAATTTATTAAAATATTTAGTGGGGGTTGAAGAAAAGCAGATAATGAAGATGATGATGGTACAAAAACAGTAGAAAGTTTTAGCAACCTGTGTAAATCAGGTTTGTATTATCTTTGTAGCCAAAAATAATGTAATGAAGAAGCTATAAGTGTGCTAATTATTATGTGTAGGTGTTACAATGTGTTTAGTACCTGCTCCTAACTGCCCCTTTACTCCGTTTCGCCTGCAAAAAGTGTAGAAATCGTGTAGTATAAACAGCCCTTTAACAAACTCTTGACGAAAATAATTAACGCAACCTTGGCAATCATTATTATATAACATACCCAGCATAATATTTGTGTATTTAATAAAACGCTGCAATGCTTCTGGCTTAAATTGATCATAAAACTGTTCACTAAAAGGAGTATTATTTTATTAAGCAGGAAACCCTTTTGCAGTCTAAAATAGGTTTTCTCGTTGTATAATAAACGTTGTCATAATATAGTGATGATGACCAGGATTGATTAAGCTTTAGAATTACAATTTACGGAATTTCTAGCAACTACGTAATTATAGTATTTAGGTATGTTAAATGCGGGGCATTCTGACACGAATTCCCACTTAACAGATTTTACATATCTTCATCTTGATTTTCAAGAACATAATGTAATATCCTAAATTCGTCAAACTAAAATAATGTTCATTTTTCTAAAAGTTAACTCAATTCCGTAAAATGTTACTGCTTTACAATTGTGGTCATTATGAAAATGTTTTGAAGGTAAATATCTGTGTCTATCGTTATGATTACTATTTTTGAAATTAATCTCCAGGGAAAGTCG
Source organism: Lepidocyrtus fimetarius (assembly GCA_036507315.1). NCBI lineage: Eukaryota > Metazoa > Arthropoda > Collembola > Entomobryomorpha > Entomobryidae > Lepidocyrtus > Lepidocyrtus fimetarius. Next base: position 83,566 of record JAANSO010000020.1, on the reverse strand, counting down.
TCTGTTAATAACGAATTGTTTGATTATGGTGAACCTCAAACGATTTGGTAAAGCGGCATTTACATCATATCAGGAAAACCCTTCAACAAAATCAATCAAATCTAATGTACTTTCTTCAATCAAAATCCCTTGCAAAATTACGTAAACAGTGTTATTATGTGTTCTTCACCTAATCAACAAACCATACAAATATTTTTTTCCAAATTTTTTAAACCTTTTTATGATTTTTATAAGACGGACTATTTATGTATAAAGAATAATGACATGCTAATCAAACTAACAATTTGCAAATTTTCAAGATAAAAACAGTTTGAATGATTATTTGTGAAAGAAATGTTTTTACAGCTTTTGATTATAATGAAAAGATCAGGTTACAAACATGAATGCAAATATTTTTAATATATTTTTGAAGAAAATCTGCAAAAAATGAATTTAGTCTCAATATTAGAAACGAAGAAAGGCGAAACAGAAAAGTATTTTAATCAGGACATGACTCTTCTACACTTTTAAATAAGTAATTTTCTATATGAATACAAACGAGGTTCATTTACTTAACTCAAACCAAAAGAATCCAAGGAGACATGGAAAAGTATACATTGCATTTAAAGAATTACACAGTACTTAATAACGTGGATATATTAACAAAAACTGATGAAATGATTGCGAAAGTAGTTTTGAAAAAAGATTTTTTAAGACGAAACATTTTATGAGAGAAGATCTGTAGAGGCCAACATGTTTTAAATAGGATATAGACTTAAACTTAACAGCTTAACCTAAACAGAGAATAATTATAAAATTTAAAATATCATTTTAACGTATGAATGACTCAGTTTATAATTAAAATATAGCATAATCAGCAGCAACGATAGGTTTTTTGATAGGTTTAAAAAGATGTTTTAAAAGCTTTTTTCGTAAATTGGTATTACATAATTACGACGTATTTCTAACTATATTTCTACTTCTACCTTATATGTCCGTGATCTTAACAAGGAAACAAGAGTTTCTTTAAAAACAAGTTTAACTATATTGACTCAATACCCAACGTGGAGTGAAAGTATGAGAAATTTTGTTATGATGATGAACATTTTGGTGATTACGATAAATTTTTGGTGTGAAATGATTCGTTGGTTGTAAAGAAACTAAATTATAGTAATTCTGCAGTTAATTAAAACGTATTTATAAAGAAAATTAATACTACACTAGATTCAAAGGCAGGAGGAAAATATACGACGTGGAAAATAATATAAAGGAAAGATATTCAGCATTGTGTGTAAAAAATAATATTATATCACTGTTATTATAAACCCTTGAGTTGTAAACCTGTACTACTTAATGAGCGTTTGTGAAATGAATAAAAACATTGCTTATGATTTAAATTTGAAATTCCATAAGCTTGTCTGGTCTATATTTCATTGCACCTGATTTGATTAAAAAGATGTAAAATTTTTACAAGTTTCTATGTATTCTAATAATGATGGTTCTATGCAAAGCATTCTATCAAATCAAATAGTATTTCTCCAGCCATATTTGTTCCTTCCTTCCTTTCAAACCCAAGTTTTAGATCTGCTAATTTCTTGCTCTTGCCATCTTCGTCGTGCAGGTAAAAGTTTCTAGACAAGGAACAATATATTTTTACTATATTCACCAGAGAAACGCATTCTCCATTTTACAAGCTGTGTATGATATTGTATGATCTCTTATACTTCCTTTCATAGACTCCTGTTATGTTAAAAGAATTGGATTATGCTGTGAAAGTTACCCTTTTACAGTCATGTAAAATTTCTTATGTTCTTACAAGTTCAATTTGTTTTTTCTGCGAATTCTCCGAGCTGCTTGAAATTAAATACAAAAATATTATCAGCAGCTTCATCTACTTTTTCGTTTTCTCAGAAATAAACTCATTTATATTCATATGGAATAGAGGAAACTTTGGTAAAATATCTTTATCTATGCAACAGTATAACCTTACCCCATTTTATTACTCCCTTGTCAATAAATTCAACCTTGTTATCAACTGGGAAATGCTTGATCCAGTTGTGCTAGTTCAATCCTAGAATTTTTCATCTATGAAAACGAAAACTTTTTAAAGCATTCCGTTCTTACCATTTTGTAACAAAATTCCCACGTGGGAAGTGCCTTTAATTAACTAAGCTGGAGCATTGTAAGCAGACCTGGAATTTAGTAAAGGATTTCCTCTTGCCGGAGTTTTACATTTTAATTTCAAAATAATATTCAACATAATTAATCATTGGTGAAATCAGTTTGAGTTGCTATTTGATGTTCAATTAATTTGTTAAGCTTGTGTTGCGACAGACAACATAAACGATGGACAAAGAAAAATGAATATTTATGTAACAAGGACGCACTCATATGTTCATATAAATTACATCTGTCTTTGTCACGTCCTTTAGTTCTTCTTCTTTAGAATTCCTTGCCAGAAGGAGACCAGCAGCGGGAATAGATAAGAGGAAAGCGTAACTCAACCTCATCCTCATCTCCCTCTACGAGAAGAAGGTCATGTTTATAGCGAAAGAAATTCGCAACATATTGAAATCTATTACTTTCTTTTGACTCTTTTCTTACCAAAAGAAAATGGAAGATCTGACATACCTGAACTTCTTTGCTTTTATGTAAAAACCAAAACGCTTATTTAGGTTTTTAAATCCAGACACGAAACAGCAAATAAGTATCAAATAGATAAGAGTTAGGTTTTCTTCAATTCAAGGATTTTTCAACCATCACAAACTCTTTGTACTTTCACTCTTAGATTTTTGCAAAATTCAACTTATACCTACAATCTGATTTAATCACTGTATATAGCCACATGATCATGAGCCAATTGTTAACGAATTGACAACTATTTCAGCTTGTAGGCCACTACAAGTGCACTTACAATTAGTTAATCACTTTATTAATTTTTTTTGTCAATTAGTGGCACTAACTCTTCTCAGGATCAATACAACGTGTGAATGCTGCCATGAAGTTTTGGGTTGGAAAATGTACAAAGCACAGGGTTAAACAAGATTGTGGTTGAACGAGAAAAGAAAGTACATAGGGCTGGAAAACTGAATCCAATAGAGAACGAATGCAATTTGAAAGCCGAAGGAGATGTTTTAAATTGGTATGCTTGGAGGTTCAATTAAATTAAAAAGGGAACAACATAAAAGAAATTTATTTTTTAAAGATTAGTTTCAAATCATCATCTCCATCATTACTATAGAATAATGCTGCCGCTGCCAGGTTGTTCATTACCATAAGCCAACACCGAATATTTTTTCCAAAACTTCAGGTCAGTAAACAACATAAATTTTATCAGAAAAAAGGAACTAACCTTTGATAAAAATGTACTGCGAAATTCTAAAATGCATTTAGGATAAACGCCAAGATTGTGATTTTAGAAATAAAACGGTTTAGCTTGAATGCAAGAAGGAATATTGTAACCAAGTGAGACAGAATAGCAGTACAAAATAAAGTCCTAACGGTTAATTCATGATTCTCAATATTATACACAAAACATAAACAAATGAACTAAAAAGACATGTAGTAGCAATGGCATAACCTTGTTCTTTTGTCATTTTATCGTAACTACAATTACATAGATAAGTCAACGTATGTTGCTTACTATTGTACATTAAATCTTACAAATTAAGCAGGTTTAATGTGTCATTGAGTGTTATTCACTAAAAATATCATGCCCTTAATTTAGTTATATACAAGTTATATAAATTCAATAAAAATTAAAATAGATTTATAACTCGAGGAAAAATCTAGCATTTCTTTTCAGCCACATTTTTCCTTACCATGTTCAGAAGGATTAATTTTCAAGCATTCAATTGCTGCCGAGATTAGTACATAAAAACCAAGCCCACAACATTAAATAGAATTTGATATGCAAATACACACGGACAGAGTTATAAAGGATTAGTAACAGGAAACAAGTGGCAGTGAAGTCTACGGGCTTATTTACTTGTGGTGGTTTCATTATGGTTTTTGGAATATAATGCAATGATTCGTGACCCTAACACCATCATCTTGTGGATTAGCTTGCACAAGTTTTTTACAAGAAAGAAGGATAACTAGCGCATATTATCAACAACAACAATCTGTAGATTAGGTGTTGTGATGAAAACATGTCAAAGTGTTTGCTATTAAACCCTTTGTGTCCATTTTGTGTAAATACTTACCTAAGTACTAAACCTTGTGATATGATATCAGTATCAACCGCATTTAGTACGTGTTTTGTGGTAAAGTGAAGATGGAATCTCGTCTTTGTTATTTACTACTTGTTGTTGAGAGGAGAATGGAAAAATGATGGAAAGAAAGTCATGTCACGTAGCATTATCCAAGTCATATACTTTTCTTTCTTTATCCAGACAAGACACGGGAACAGAGAGGGAGAAAGGTGAAGAGGAGAGTCGTAGTTGATTTGGATAGTGATTCCAAAACAGAATAAGATGAAGTGAAGCAAAACATTATGGTTGATAATGTCGATAGTATCATCACCATCATTGAATTCACCACCACCTTATCTATCAAGTAATAATACTCCCGTCAGGGAATAGATATAATCGAGATGGAATCAAGATTACAACCATCAGTCTTGATAAGACTGCCGAATGTGGACGTGTGTGCTAGCAGTGAGGATATGTATACGGTTGAAAGAGATTTGAGTGTAACGTAGTTTCTCCTTTTCACTATTTTACTGATTTACTTTGTTTTTATAACGGACTCTTTCTCTTCAACAAGTCGAAGCAAGAGTGTGGAGGTTGCCTATATAGCTGCAAACTTTGAAGCTAATAAAAATGACAAAAGTTGTGTGAAGGTCGTATTAAATTAAAGTTTTGATGAAACTAATAAAACTATTTAGAATTAAGAAATTAAATAATGCAAAAGTTTGGTTTTAAATGGTGAAAACAAAGTTTTAAAAGTGACAAGCAAAATGTCTAGTCCAAAAGTAACTAATTTTCTTACATCGTCATCTCAACCCGTCGTGGTTGTCAGTTCACCCCAGGGGAGTCCTTGCAATGGGAATGGTAGTAATGGAAATGGAAGTACAGATCCTAGCGCAGCAGCAGGAAATGCAGAAAAAATGTCTTGTCTAACAATATCTTCTGCTGCTGCAAGTACTTCTACGGCTAGCCCAGCGTCCTCAACAGGTGCTTCCTCTGCAAGATGTTCACCTGTTGCAACGAGTCAAAATGGAAACTTTATTTTGCAATATTTGGGAGCTGCAATGATGGACTCGAGGTGTACCTACACACCACAAATGATGCCATGGATTATTGCAGAGATTCTCAGATTTTCTGAACCTATTCAGGTGAGTTTTTTTCTTTTGTAATTTATTACAGATACATTGTTATACTATCAAAGACAAAGTCATGTTATGATGAACCATACAAAATTTCATTATCATATTTGAAATTATATAAGAATATATGATTCGTTGTAGTCCTATATTTATTTCCTAGATTGAATAACAAAATTCGATTTTCACACGATGCGTAATAGATGATAAGTGGCCAGACAGGTAAAATTTCCTTCTCAGAAAAAAGATTTTCGTCAAAACAACTTTTCTCTTATGCAAGTCAAGCTATTCGAGCCAAACCCAGACTACTACACGAGACAATTTCCTAGTAATTTCTCTCTTGGTCTTTGTCTAGTCAGATTGAGGATGCTTATCAAACAAGCGTGGGTTGAAAAAGATTTTTTTTAGAAAAAATTATCTGGTTTGTTATGAATAGTATAGAAAATTGCAACTTCATCTTTATAGGTTTTTGATTACCATTCTAGTAATAAAAAATTACGTCTCCTGTACTCATATGTATGCTGTACTGTTACTGTTACAGTATATATTGCATACTATAAATTTAAGACGAAAAAGCTAGCCTGAGTGGGCTTGAGAACAATGCTATTTCCTTTCTAAATTTCCAGGCATTATTCTTAATTCTGCTGCTGTCGCTTTTAACAAAAAGGAAAGCTACAAAGCTATTGCAAAGGTCTATTTGGTTTCATGTTTTTGAAATCTCACTTTCTCTGCATTCCCTGTCTCAACTGGGAAACTGTTTGACTTGAGAAGGAAAGTCTCCTCATGTCTACTTTTTTGTTATAAATCAACAGCGCATTGTAATGAACATCAAGCTAACTATTATTCCAGTTATTTGAATAAGAACTTTAAATCTATAAAATTGGCATTGCGAAGTAGTGACTGACGCATGAAATAACAATTGGATTGACTTAGAGTACCACAAGAACGAAAGATATCCAAATGTCATGATACACAAAAAGAATGCCACGCAAATGTCAAAACTGTCACCACCTCAAGTTCTTGAAATTGACACTTAATTAGGTGTCATTTAATTTTATTTTGTTAACTACTTTGATTAACTGCGCAAAAGATTTTTCATAATTGGTTAGGCTATAGAGCATTCAAATCGAACCAATGACCAGTTTTAATTACTATATTTCTATCGTGACTTTATAGCCTGCAAGTAAACATTTAAGCAACACAATAGATTAGAAATAAATCCGTTTGTTTCTAGTGTACTTAAGTTTGCTTTAGGCAACATAATGCTTTTCATGTATCTATCAAGTTGTTTGGCTTTATTCCATTACCCTTTCATTTTATGAATCAATTTGATTTTAATTGAAAAGATTGGCTGGTAGTTCCAGTAAATTAAATTCGTTGTAGTAGGAATCAATTACATCTCAATATGGTGACAAAATCAATCAAAACATGACTAGCTTTTCAAGCTAGTAATAAACTGAAGGAAGCTCTAGTAACGTAAAATTGCTAGACTAATTAAGCAAATTTTTCTCGAATCCTGTATTATAATATTCCACTAAACATTGCATAGCATTGATAGACTGACTATCGCAGCGGAAATTATTTTGTGACGATGTGACATTTTCCAGACTCTTTATTAATACACGGCCTTTCTAAACGACAACATCACGTATTGTATTAGAAAATCCTTTTTCATTGATATTTACTAATATTACTATGCCAATGACATGATGATATGTGATTATTCCTTGACTTTAACCATTTAGCCAGACTAACAGCAACGAAGGTAAATAGATGTTATGGGACCGACATAGTTGTCTTGTTGACTCTTGATATTAGATTTTCGCACTCACTGCTTTCGTTACTAACCATAATTTAGTTATAAGGATTCTGTGGAATCTATAATTATGCATTTAACTCATGATCTTTCTGCATGCATTGATTTTTGAACCTGACTGACATGGATATGGAATACGTATCAAGAATTTTTAGTAGTCGTAAGAATTTCCTTGAATCGTTAGCCGTCTGTCGGGATTTTTCTATTCAAGAGTGGAAGCTGTGTGTAATATGGTTAGTTAGAGTAAAAAATATCAAACATCAAATGACCTTCATCCTTCACCAGTCTTTATTTGTTTACTTGGATTAGTAATACCGATGGGATGAGGATGATGAGGTTGATAATATTTTCCGAGAGCATGTCTAATTTTCAACCGGGGTATTAATAGCAAGCTCAATAGCTACTATAGTTATGTTTATGTCTGTGAAATCAAGTGACTTATGTCTTATTTCAACTGACTTTTTACTACGTTGTTCCGTGTCGTTGTAGCTTTGTTATTGTTGATATCACTACTTAAGCTTAATCTCGTTAAGTGGAAATTTTTTACTTTGTTAAAGATACACACTTATTGTTGATGTTATAACACTTAAGTCATTCCTGGTATTTCTTCCTCCCTATAAAAAGAAGCAGTATGAACAATTTTAAAGCATAAGGTCAGTTTTAATAGAGGGTCACTTTATGGAAGTAGATGACAGAAATGGGCATTGATGAAAGAAGCTAGAGAGAATGTGGTTTTTACATTTAATTATTTTTTGATTCGATATAATAACGTTGTTGTCCTTATTATCAAGAATGTTAAGGCGCAGGCACGTGTCCTCTTGAAGTCTAGTTACCTAACTATTTTCTGAACACCATTAACTTGATTTATTTTGACTATTCTTATTTATTTTAGGTTGTTCTAATCGTTTCAAATGGACAAGTAACGTGCAACTCCATGTCAACAAGGAAGCCAATATTTGATTCACATATTTTGGATTGTATTCGTACGTTCCCAGTGATAACAACAGATACATCTGCAGATCCCTCATTATCCAACTCAGGGAATAACCCTCCTCTAAACAATGAGCCTGTAGGGGACTATGATATTTTCGATGAAAGAAAATACTTTGCTACGATAATCAAAGCTAATGACATTTACCTTCACTGCCGTTTGTTCTCAGCATCGAGCGATGCACAGGTAAATAAAAACTTGTTTCATCTGTCTTAATACATTTTAAAAATATTAATTATATTTACTTAAAATAAGATGAGTATCGATGAACTTTTAACTTTGAAATCTTAGGAAAGGTAAGATTGATAAAAAACCATGAAACCATATTTGCTCTTGTCGCTTGATTAATCCTTTTCTTGTTGTGATATATGTTAAAGATTCTAGAACGGGGTCATTTTTATAATTACACGGCAGTATAGCAACTCCTTGAGTATTTTCTTGCACGATTTATTGTCCAATAGTTCCATTATATAAATACTTTTTTCAAACGTATCCAGTAAATGCGAGAATATTATCTAAATGCTTTATTTAATCTACATGTGCAAAAACATAGTTTGCAAAATATAGATAATTACTGATATATGACATCCTTGGGGTCCACGTTTCATTTGGTAACGATTCAAATTTATAGCAAGCTAAGAAATTGTGTCAAGGTTGAAGACGAAAAAGTTATTAGAAAAAGTCATCAAAGATTATTATTAGTTTCTTCCATTGATTCTGTTTTTAAAAAAGACTTCTAAAACTTGCTTCTAGCAAAATTGATTTTATTTTATTTACGTAAGCTTCAGGTTTTTTGTTGAAACTTACAAACAAAATATTATTTTAAGAAATTATTTTGATTTCCTCATTGCTTTTATCTAAACAAAAGCCCAACAGCTTTTCGCATTCTGCCTTAGTCAAAATTTACATTCCTTGAACTTTAAGTTGTGTATGCATTTTCATTTGTCGTGCATCATTAGCACAAATAGCAATTCCTACACAGTTTACTTTAAATTGTAACTGTATAGACAAAATTTTGCAAAAAAAATACCATGATCTTAGCAAGATTCAATAGTTTCGAAAGAGCGTTAAAACGCATAGGACGAATGACATTCTCATTGCAAAAAATATTTTCCTGGCTCTGATTCAAATAGGAAAGAAAAATAGCTTTAAAGTAAAGATGGCTAACGAATGTTGGAAACCAGGGAATTATTCCGTTACTTTTAGTTTTTTCTCTTCCGTCTCTCATTTGGATTTGCGTATGAAAGCTTAACTGGGTTACAAGAATATACGTTATATACAGTATACACTACTATTGTCCTGAAAGACTAATATTATTTAAAGATTTACTGAGATTTTCAGAGATTTTCAGTTTTGATTGTTTTTAGTTGTTTTTTACATGTTCACTCACTCACTAGCTGGTCGGGGTATTCCCATCCTCAGTTGTAAAAGAACGAAAATCGGCAGACTTGTTGGAGGTAGATAGGTGTTCATGCGACGAACATGTGAAAAACAAAAAGTTTATTATGAGATGACAAAAGACAAAAGTTTAGCTTTTACATTGCTATCTTCATCGATATTATGAAAAGAATCTTTAGTCACCGGAAATCTAAACATTGCACTAAAATGCATCATTCTCAATTTTAGTAGAACAAGTAATAACAATCTTTGTCAAGAAACCTCTTTTATTAGGTTGATTCCTATGCATGTGAAAGTTAAAAGGATTTTAGTGTAGTTTAATGGTATTTGCTGTACCGCATTATACAGTACAAGTCACAAGTTCCAAATAAACTGTCAAAGTTCTGAAAAAACTAAACGCTGCCGAAAAAAGATTGCAAATCTAGAATAAATGTGTAGTAATAGATTTTCAAGCTTGTGTGAAAATTATGACTCTTTCAAAGGTGATGAGACGGGCACACACGTGCAGGCAAAGTTCATTAAAAGAAAGGAAATTTCCAGTCATAATAAAATTATTTTATACTTTATGATTAGTCGGTACGCTTATGTAAATGCTTGTAAATAAAAATCATCCTAACTTAAGCCCCTGGGGTATTTCAGGACAAAAGTAATACTGTTCTTATCAAATAAAACCGCAATTATCATTTTCTGAATAAGAATTTCGATCAAGTTTTGAAATAAAAAGAAACTGATGGATGCAAAGCTAGACGGACTGGCAAGCCAAAATATTTTACCAGGAGAACAATTTTAAAGTTGAGCTGGTTTAAAAGCTTCTTGTTTTGTAGATATGAAGTCTTTCATCATAAACAAATATTGACCGTTTTTATTATCATCAATTTTCATTCCATTTCATATCTTCTCGGTAGAGATTTCCCAATGGGAAACCTTCTCCATTTTCATATTATTATTAATATTATGAAAGAATCAACAACACATTAAGGCTGATAGACACATCGTTTAAATCAAAATTTGCCCGTATTGCCAAGAAAGATGAGACCATGCTGGTCTTGTCTGTTTTTTAATTCTCTGATGATGATGGTGACGAAGGCGATGATGATGAAGATGGTGGCGCTCTCGTGCACACGGTCATGCTCCGAACAGATGGACTATCCTCAATAACTTCTCAGCGTTTTTCATACTCTTTCCATTTCAGTTCAAGAGAATTAAGCTGACTTTTCCTCAGGAAACTATTCTCAGATCTCTTCTTACTTCCTCCGTGTAAAAGTCACTATTTTCCTTACTCCTTTTTTAAAACTAGACGTCGTCATTGCCATTTTTTCTTCGCCATTTGAAAATTTATAAAAAATATCACGTACGACATAAATTTAAAGATATTCGCTGACCTACTAACTTTTCCATCACGATGAAATCAAAGCAAAATGTAATTTGCTGCATAAGTTCAAAGTTAATTGGTTAAGTGGTTCATCATGTAAAGGCGTGTTTGTATTTCCCCTTGAAATTTTAAAATATTTTTTACTCATTTAGTTGAAGTTCTCTTGTGAAGACAAGATGGGTGCTTAAAGTTCCAAAGTTGGATTTAATTTTATTTATAGCAAACCGATATTGTTTTGGAGTGACACGCGCAATTTGGTAATTGGTGTTAAAGCAAGTTTTCTAGTTCAAAATGATTACGGTTCCGTTAACTGGATATTCGCCTTATCATGCGGATGATAAGGCAGTTTTGCAAAATCCATATCGACAAACATTAGCCAAATGGGGCAAATCGACATCGGTAAGCATTTTTGTCATAGTCTGCATTAATCTTGTTGACTTGGGTTTTCCACAGAAAAAAAGTTGCATAAAAAGCTACTTTAGGAAATGTATTTGCTGAGTTTTATCATTTTGTAATCAGCAACAAGTGACTTTATAAATTTAAAAGTGCTTCTTTTGAAACCATCCATCCGTTACTCGTCAAGTCCTAAAGAAAGTAACGTTGAAATATTTATTATTTTACAAAAATAAACACAATCAGCTGAAGAATTGTATTTTGGCTCCGTTTGTTTCTTTAAACTTATAAATCAATCTGACATCAACAAAACCTAAAATACTTAATACATGCCTGGGTTCTTGCGTAATATGGAAACAAAATAAACTCATAAATACCGCAAAGCCGGCAATTTTACCAGATTTATTTTTAAATCTAGAGAGATGTTAAAAAAATAATGCAAACTTGAACTAGTAAAATACTTTAATCGCTGTAATTAAGCCTGCACTATGTTATATATCATATTCAAATAGGGTCTCCTTCTTTTACATAGTTCTCCTTTAAAATAGATAGTGGATAATGCATAGAACATAAAACATGGCTGCAAACATGATATGCAAAAAGGCAAAGCCAAATGACAAGTTGCAAATTAATGCTGTTAAGCCGTCTGATTTGTGATATTCTGTTTCAATGGAGCATACCAAAACAATACAACAAATGAGGTGTTTAAAAAGCACGATATCTGATCTTAAACTTCTGGAACAGGTCACCGAAGTGATGTCCACAATGAAGGAGTCCACTCGAATAGCCGTGAATGGCTCAGTTGGGCCAGGAGGTGTTTCTGGTGGATTGAGATCTTCCCCAGCTCCAAAAATCAGTGACCTGTCTGACATCCCAACAGATGCCATAACATTTGAAGTTTTGTACACAGGAAAACTTCGCATGTCATCAAGAAAGGCCCCGCCGACTTTTATTGATGATGCTTTAGCAAAGTTTAAAAGTCACGAGGATGAAAAGGGGCGTCGTTGTTCTGTGGCAATGTCTTATAGTAGTAGACGGAGTAGTTCCCAGGTTTAAAGAAAAACGTTTTTTATTGGAAATCTGTTTTATATATGAAGCTTAATTATTTAATTAAAATACGTTTTACTAAAACTTAAAAGGAATCTACTAGCGACCTAGGAGGCTCATCTGATAGTCTTCAATCTGCCATTGCTTTAAGCAAACAAGTCAATCAAATTGAGGAAGCTCTTGGCACAGCAATGTCAACCGCCCCAGGAGCAAGTGAATCGATAAATACGGCTGTGAGATCTCCATTAATTAAAAATCCATTGATCCCGTTCATCGAAGCAGCAAATTGTCCGATTCCTGAAGTTTTGGATGATGATGCAGAAGCCGAAACTGAAGAAAAGGACGTTGTTGATAAAGCTATTAAAGAAACTCAAAAGTCTGTCATTGAACCTGAACTCAATATACAAGGGAAGAAAGAACGCGAAATCAGTCCATTAAAGTCTTGTTTAAGACATCCTTTGGAGGACATTGAAAGCGCTAGACGAGGGCAACGTGCTAGGACACCAAGTGGAGATTTCTACTTGATCAAGAGCATGTCTTTGCCTATGGTGGAACCTATGAGGAATAGAGCCTTATCCACGGGACATTCTCCTCGACATAACAATAACGATCTGGAAACAAATGTAAATTCTCAATAATTTTATCAAAATTGATCAATTAAAAAGAAAATTCTTTATTATCGGGTTGGTTTGTTTTTAGAAATCTGACTCCCAGTACAATCGTACAATGATCCTTATTATTGGGAAGCATGAGTTGAAGATAATCAGCCCAGACGCAAAATCCACGCTGTTTAGTAAGCATTTCAAGGACATTTATCATTCGTCACAGGTAAAGAGGCATTTAAAAATTAATGTTTACACCTCTAATGCTGTTTACACTTGTGTCCATGGGTTAGTTTGAATACATGGCTAGGTTTTATCCATGCAAGCTTATCCCTACTTATGAGAACGTTTGGTGAAATTGATTTATCACGTTTGTTTGTTGACATGTCACTCCAATTTGGGAAGAATTACGTTGTAAATTTGAGCTAAATTGGAATTTGTATCGATGATTAGAATAATAACACGAGAGTTTAAATATTAGCAGATTTAATTTTCCTCCAAACCATGTTAAAATCTGCAAAATATGTCTTGTTTTTTAAACACAAACAATTTATTATATTACGGGGTCATATTCCTTCTAAACGGGTTTTGTTTTTATGTAGAGAAAACTGGCATAAATAAAAAATTAGGTTCGTAATGGAATTTAGACACACATGAGTGGTTTCATTTTACAGATACTAACGTAAAATAATATTTTAGCAAAAAAAATAAGCATTTCGGGTGAGGAGAGACCACATCAGGGAAACTCATTTGAACTAGTTTAAATAATAGAAAATGTTCTTCATCGGTCATTACTTTGATTTTATTATTATTATGCTGCACTTAAACTTGTGGTTTGAATATTAATAGGATTTTCGTGGTTTTTAATTTATTTGGTCATGTTAAATACCATGTGTGCTTTGCAGGGCATCGAAAACAAAGAATATTTTGGTTTTATTTGCCGAGAGAGTCCAGCCTCAACCTCTTCATCACCATCCTCCACCTCGTCTATGTCGTCTCCACCTAGTAGCAAACCATCTGGCGTTGGATATGTCGGTTATATTTTCAAATGTGATAGTGACTCCGTCGCTGGTGAAATACTGAAAGGTAAGTAAAATAAATAAATGGAAACATGAACATAATCGATTTCAATGATTGATTGATTTTGAGCGTGTGCTAATCATACTGTTTTATGTGCATTCTGCAGTCTGTTACTATTCAATAATCTTGTTACCCACGATTTTTATCTGTTTAATACGTAGTATATTAGTTTTCATGTCATCGAGAGATTTAAAAAAAAATGGATGCAAATTTACATACATAAAATATAGTTCTAGCTTCATGTTGGAAAATGAAGTTTTGTTTGTTTAAAGAAATGACTACGCAGTAGCAAGCAAGGTAACTTGAATAAAGTGTAAAAACAGAAAAATAGTAGCCATATTAAATTCTATTTTTCGCTTATTATCGAATTCCAATTATTACGATTTTAAGATTACTGTTTGTCTTTGTTATTTTAACCTTCTGGGGAAAAGCGTAGTTCGTTGCCCCACATTTTACGACTAAAAGCATGTTTTCATCCCCATCTGCTCATCTTCCTTGTTGGTCGACTTTTCATTTTAAATGATCATCATCGTTGTAGGATGTAGTACTTATTTTTTGTATGACTATATTTCAAACTTACAAAATTACGGCTTGTACATTGCCCTGTTCCCTACTCTCGCTGTCTGTCACTTCCCGCAGTTTGTACTTTTGTAATATTATTTAGAATAAACGCTATTACATCCTCATCATCATGTCACTAAACTGATCCAGGGAAGAAACTGAAGGAATAAAAAATAGGTGTACAATTTAATACAAAAAAGTTTAGCCGAGATTGTTACTGATGTAGATTGCATAAGAGTTTCTTACGTTTTAAGAATTACATAAAATATGATGCGTTATACTTATTCGTATGAGCAAAAATAGATAAAAATAGGATGCGTTGTCGGCTTTTTTGTTTTTCCTTAAAGTTTATTTCTCTTTCTGCCAAATTTATACGTAAACACTCCTTTGAAAACCTCGTAAATAACGTTCCACATGGTCATGCTTTCAAAATTTGACTAGTCTGCTTGGTTTTACTGATGCCAAAGATGTTAGATGTCAAGATTCGAAATGGCAGTATTTCTGACTTGAGTAACCTTCCACTTAACATTCAATTAAAATCCGCTTTTCAAAGAAACCATCGTATAATTCCCCTTATATTTTATGTTACATTCATTAATAAAATGTTTGAATGTGTACAATATGACTTTTTTCTGCTTACTTCATACACCAAGCTTATTATTTGCATACAAATACCTTAAAACACATAACAATTGTTAACGGTTTAATGCCGCGCTATTATTTTACAGTACTCAAACAAGCGTACATTGTAAATCATGAGAACCTGAAGAAAGAAAGACAAATCCAGGCTTGCGATCACTGCCCTATGGTATGGTATCGACAGTTGTGCAACGACATCGACGGTAAGTTCTGGAATTTGTTGTTTTCGCTGTTGTACACTAATTTTAGAAGATATGTTTGAAGTTTAGTTATTTTGTCTGACACTACTAAACTAACAACTATCGTATCAACAATTATATAAGTAACTTCTCGAATAAGTTCTTTCTCATTTTAAATAAGTTTTGAAGAACGTTTGACGTAATTTTTTTGTTCTATTTATTCGCTTTGGTGCAACATTTGTGTAGGAATCCCTTGCGATGAGAGGATCCAATCCTGTATCATAAAGAATATAAACGGTCTACCTGATGAGGATCGCCAAAATATTTTGGCAAAATTTCATGGAGCAGAGCCGCAAACAACACAGGAACAAAATGAGCTGTTGATGATGCTGTTGAGGGCACATTGTGAAAGCAAGCAAGCCAAACATATTCATGACACGGCTGAAAACAGGTGACGAGATAAAATTACTTTTTCATTCATTCTTATCATAGCTTATCTTTTTAGCCGCATTTCAAACCTACTTGAACTCTTGGGATGATGTCAAAAACAATTCGGAAAATTCTAGAAATTATTAAATTTTAGTTTTCCAAGTTGAGGTTTTCATGCTGTTATATAGCTAGTTTGGTTGGAAATACATTTTTCATAAATATAAAGGCTGATAATAAAAATCAGCAATGACCATGTAATTAGTTTCCATGATTATCGTTTTTCGCTTGTCGGCTTTAGAAATGAATGTAAAAAGGAAGCAACAAAGCTTTGGTTATTACTATTAATTTAAAAAAGAAAAATGGATGCAAGGCAGGAACCTTTTTCCCTTTCTTTCAACCATTATTCTTAAATGTCAACTTTGAATGTACATTTAAATTGCGTCATTCGAATGCATGAAACTATTAATAAATGATATAAAATTGGAATTACAGATAAGTATGAAATCATCACAAAACAATATAATTACATGTCCTGTATATAATTTAGCTTATTAATAGCCCCAGTACGGTTGTTGCTGGTGTCGGCGATAATGATGAGTCACGAAAATATGAACATTGAATGTGTTGTATTTATTGATCGAATTTCGCGTGAAGGGATTGAAATGAAACGACATGAATTCTTTAAATTCTGTATTTTTGTTGGAATAATAATAATTGTATTGATGCTGGTTATAAAAGCTCAATCAAACGTTCCTTATCGGAGTGTGCGTTGAAGGTCAGTAAAATGTTTTAGAAATAAACGACAGATGCAAATGTATTTATTTTTATTAAATGAAATACTAGAAATTACAAAGGGATGTATGAAAAAGTGATGTAATGACTGACTCATTTCTTTGCAAGTGTGCTAATTTAATACAGTCTGGTTAAATAATGACCTGCAAAGAAGAGAGCTTCTCATTCATAATAATGATATCAATTATATTTTGAGTAGCTTAATTTAAAAAGTAAAGTGACTCTCATGACTAGGTACTTATAAAATACTCTATAGCGGACTTTGAAATGTCTGGATAATAATTTTACATCTCGTTGTCATTTTATGATGCTCAAATTGGAGGAATTCCTTTCTGTAGCTTTTTGCTTTAACTCTAGTCGGATTGTTGTTAGTTAGAAGATAAACAGAAATGCTCTCATTAAACAGTCTGGAACTTCACATACTCGCAGCCGGTTATAAAACAATTTTGACTGGGATTCCTCGAAAACTCCATCTGCTCTTTTCCCCGTGTCAGATTACAAAAACTTTTTTTATTAAGATTGCAAATAAAGCACAAGATATTTATGTAATTTTAAAATGTTATTAGTGCTTGTTCCAACCGAACATCAGCCCAGAAAACCGTATAAACTCATTCCAGTAGTGGCCTAGTTACGCAACTTTTACAACTATAAGAAGAGAGGTAAACGTATGGTTTTGGCGATAAAATTCTTAAAATTGATGTCATGTCTAGGCCTTTTTCGTACTACTTATGATTTTAAACTGTCAATCTAATTTAAATACGGGGTAAATCCAAACTGGAAAGTCTTTGCAAGGTTTGAGTGTTTTTGTTTGTAAAATTAGCGCAATTTAGAGATTTGATTTAATATTCATATTTTAGCCTAATTGAAAATAAGGTTTATTTGCATTTGTAGCAATATATAAATAGGAAAAATTATTATCCGGTGTTAGTAGTTGATGTATTGTTGAACAGGATCGGATGGTGGAAGGAATAATTTTTCTGTTATTTTTGTTACAGGCATGAATTCCTGAGTCAGTACCTGGGTGGAGGAGCAATTCTTATGAAAGCTAAGCGGTCAATCACCAACTCATTTGACCATTTGATCAAACGCAAAGGACGAGAGGGATTTGTGCCAACAAGGGAAAACAGCCTTCCTCATTATTCCACATTTAACAAGGTCTGAAATTTAATTCCATTTTTACTTAAGCAACCATCATAATATCTGCATTGTACTTTTACGCAGCTAATCAGCTTTCTTACTTCCTTTTGTTTTCATTATGAAATAAAAACAGAAGCTCATTAATAGATTTCACGGGGAAAGCAAACTAGTAATTATTTGCTAGAAATGAGAAACTAACTGTAACTAAATACGGTCTCTACATTTTTCTCGTCATTAGCCTTTTAAATCATAACAAATTCTTATTTGAGCTTTAAGTACAATACCGAGTTTTTGACAATTTTGTACTTGCAAAGGTTTATTGTTTTCGTTTTGTAACGGTAAGCATAGTAGAGATATTAAGTTCGTTCGGAGGCAATCAGTGCAATAGTAATGGTTGTGGTGTGGTAGCCTTTTCTATTTTCTTTTCCTTCATTTGCCATGATCATTTAAATTCATCTTGTTTCATCAAACTACATGACCAAATATCAAACACAAACATCTATTGAATCATATTTCAATGTGAAGGGTAATGCAAACGATTGATTGACCACAATGCAATGAACAACGCTATTTGACTTTTTAGAGGACGAGTGGATATATAGCTTTAGAGAACTAACGCAGATTTAACATTTTTTGATTAAATCCGTACTTACGTTTTCCTTTAACCTTCTCTTTAAACAAGTGGCCTAGTCTGCACTAGTCATTTTTTCTGGTCAATCCATTGTTGCCAACGCTGTTGCATAACTCTGAAACTTGTCCAATTTTTTCTGTTAAAATGTAAAATACATACACTACGTAGAAAGAACGCAGTAAAGTTTCACCTTGTCAAATCAAACTAAATTCATTTGTCAGTGGCAGTATAATATCATGAGAGAAGTACGCATTAATTATGAACAAAGCTTAGATTATACAGAAGTCTGTATAAAGTAACCAAAACTTTTATCCTTTTACATAAGGTTTGTACTGGGCTACTAACATTAGATTGACGAAAACCGTTTTTGATAGAGACACAATTTATTTGTATAGATTCTCTAGAAAGAACTTAGGCATTCCATCTTAATCAATACGAAGCTCTAGAGGTTTAGTAGGGGACAGGTATTTTACATAAAAGCAATTCTCGTCATCATCAAAGACTTACTAGCTTACTTAAATTTTACCTGCTCTTCTACGATGATAATAATGCCTATGAGCTTACAGCTTAAGTTCTTACCTGTATGTCTTCTGCTCTTTTTTGTTAGTTTTAGGTTTGCTCGTGTTCATCAAAACCCAGTTTTACTTGCTCGTTAAATAGAAACGGTTGAGCTATAGCGTATTATCATCACATAAGTAGGCATATCAAAAAGAAGGAAAGGGAGAATCATAGCGAGGAAAAAACGTGTAACCATGTACATTAATTGAAAGGGAAAAAAGAGTAGGTAAAAACGCACGTAGAAAAGTCTTTGTTGCCTAAAAACCTTAAATTTATTTGTATGTAGAGGAAGGAACAACGATGATTATTATAAAAGGTATGTATAAAAAACAACATTTAACGATTCTCTCTTAAATTTACACAGACATATACATAGACTCATACGATATACTCAGCTTTCAAGAGACACACAGAAGATTGGATTATTTTTTGCTATGTCGAATGTCGTTGTATCATGTTGTTCAGTTGAATAGAACACATATGAGCCTCTAAGTCAAAAATTGCAGGTAAAGGTTTGATGATGATTTGATGAATGTTGATGATGGTAAAAAAGGAGCGAGTTTTTCATGTGGATTCATATCAATGATATGCAAGGGTTTACATAAACTTGAATAAAATCTTCAACTTGATCGTATATGCACGAAAACTAGTGATTTTCGTGGTATTCCACAAGTTCAGTTAGTCAATCTTCACAGTGCAGCGTTTCGCTGCTGTTTCTCTCTCTTGCTTACTCACACGTTGTTTCATTTCGTGGTTGTTGCTATCACGTAATAATAAAATTGTACATAAATTTAACTGTTATGTTAGATCTGGATTTAGTTTGATTTAAGTGAAGAAGGATTTGAGATGTAGCAGAGCTCGATCATCATTAGGTCTTTCATGAGCTCCTTTTCCTCATATCGATAATACAGTTTTGCTGGCTCATATTCATGATTATTCTTCTTCCCTCTCAAAGAGTTTCCGAGTGTTTGTACTGTTTCATTCCATTTCATGAGACTTTGATTAGAGACGAGCCAAACGGAAGCATTTTCGTTGCTGTTGTTGTGCTAGGAGAGTATGCGAAGCGTTTTTGTGTTCTTTGCTAATAACTAAAACTATCATTGTTGTTTATCGTGTGAATATTAAATTGGCATTTTCCCATTGAACTGTACGAGCTGAA
This sequence comes from Lepidocyrtus fimetarius, assembly GCA_036507315.1. Lineage (NCBI taxonomy): Eukaryota > Metazoa > Arthropoda > Collembola > Entomobryomorpha > Entomobryidae > Lepidocyrtus > Lepidocyrtus fimetarius. The sequence goes on along the minus strand of JAANSO010000020.1, from coordinate 63,477 downwards.
TTGGATTTTGTGGATGGATAGGAAGTGCATGGAGGAAACCCCTCATTAAGTGGACGAGGAGGAGGAGCGTTTGCTAGTGGCTTGGATAATAGTGGAAATAGTCCAGGAGTACGAAGAAAATCACCTGGCGAGTCTGAGAAGGATGAGGACGACTGGTTTTCTATGGTAGTGAGTGACTCACCCTTAGAAAATATTCCGAGACGTCCGAGATCATCCACCATTGGAGCTCTTTCCGGTGAAAAGATTCGGTGTGAGATTCGAAATAGGAGAACTTCACAAGGTTTGCCACTTTCCCCTTCTCCACTTACGGAAAGGAGGGATTCGAGAACGTTGAATTTCAGAGGAAATGGTGGTAGTGAGTCTGGAGGGCTACTTTCACCTAGAAACATGGGTTCCAAAGAGCAGAAGCAACATAGCCCGATGATGAACATGTAAGCTAGACAGGAATTCAATGCTTAATTCGATAATTTGTTACTATTTTAATAATTTGTCCATTTTTTGAATAATCTTTTAAGATTCCTCAAAGTGGGGTCTCAAAATAAGCCACCCTCTGCAGAAAACTCTGCAAAAAGTGCAAGAAGGTCAGGATCATGGCGTCATGCTATATTCAAGAGAGTTGTTTCCCCAAGCACTCCAGATTCCGCGATGAGGGGATCAACTCCTATCAGCCACTGTCCAAGCACACCAGTTTCCTCAAGAACTGGCTATTTACGTACAAAGCGTACAAAAGAAGAGATACGAGATTTGTGGAAATCTGCGATCAACCAGCAAATCATTTTGATTCGAATGGAAAAGCAGAATATCAGACTAAAAGGTATACAAAGCAAGCATAAAGCTTTTTCATAGAGAATGGGATACTTATACATTCCCTGGAGTAGTTGAGATTTTGTACCTGTTGCTTCTCCTTTCAAGCTTCCTTCCATTCATTTTATAATATCAAACATTTTTATGTAATTTTTAGCCAAGCAGCAGGAAGCTGATGTAAAACGACTGAAACTCTCTTACTTGGAGCTAGGAACATGTGATGAAGAAGCCAATGACACTTGGGACCTGATAATGAACCAAGCACAGGCAAATCCAAATCAAAAATGTGACATTCAACTCCTCAATTCGGCTATTTTAAGAGGTAATGATGATTCTTATATTCAAATATTTTTTCGGGAATCGAGAATTAAGAAAGTGGGATAAAGAATGTGTAAAATTTGAATTTTTAAATAGGCATTCCAAAGCACAAGAGGGGACAGGTTTGGCAATTTTTCATCCAACAAAGGAACCTGAGCGGAGAAAATCAAGGGAATGCTTCAAGCTACAGTCACATCAACCTTGACATACCTTACGAGCAGCTCTTACGTCAACTGACTTCCCAGCAGCACGCCATCTTAATTGATTTAGGTAAAATCCCTTTAAAATTATATTTTTGTTGATTTCTGCCAAGACTTTTGGTCGTGAGAATTAATTTCATATTTATAATAATAGGACGGACTTTTCCTCAGCATGCGTACCTCAATAGCCCGTTGGGTTCTGGCCAACTTGCACTCTTCAATATTTTAAAAGCGTACTCATTGCTTGACACTGACGTTGGCTATTGTCAAGGACTAAGCTTTGTGGCTGGATTATTGCTAATGCATGTAAGAGTACACCAATCACGAATATATCGGAAATTTACAATTAAAATTGAAGGGTAAAAATATTTTAAAATTTCAGTACGAGGAAAATGACGCATTTACTGCGTTGAAGTATTTGATGTTTTCTTTGGGAGCTCGGGAGCACTACAAGCCGGATATGCTTGGTTTGCAAGTTAGTTTTTTATTTAAAAAGGCTATAAATTGCACTTTTTCCGGTTGACTTGACTTGAATTACGTAACATATTGTTTTTTATTTCAGGTGAAACTGTATCAGCTCACCCGACTTATTCACGACCAAGATCCAGATATTCAGCTTCTACTTTATCATAATGATGTCCTTCCAAGTCTTTATGCTGCTCCTTGGTTTCTTACAATGTTTGCTTCCCAGTTTCCCGTAGGATTTGCTGTGCGTGTTTTAGGTAAGCATACATTCTATAAATATATTGAAAAAGGGTCGTGAAGGTGCAAAACGTTTACCGTAATAATATTTTGTTGAATACTTCATACATTTAATAGACGTGGTAATGCTTCATGGAGTTGATGTGATAGCAAAATTTGCCGTTGCCATTGTTTTGGATCATAAAAAGGAACTAATGGAATGTAACGGACTGGAGCAAGTAATGGACTGTTTTAAGACTGTAGTAACTCAAGTAACGACGGAGAAATTGGATCGCTACTTAAGAAAAGTACGCTCAAAAGGATAATTATACTTTATTATTGCAATAATATTACAAAATAGTTTATTTTATTTTAATCGAATCTTATTGTGTATGCTTATCAGGTAATGGAATCAGATTGGGATAAACAGATGCTCACGTACGCTGTAGAGTACTCCGTAATGAATGACGAAGCCTTTAGTGCCTTCTTGAATGAATCCAGTGCTACAAATTTGCCAGTAAAACTAAATAAACAAGTCTCACTAGAAAACAAGTTTGTACAGACTGATGATAGCAGGGAAACGTCTCCGACCGGAACAGGGGAAAGTCACCCAATTTTGGGGGAACTTATCAAACGTCAGAACTCGGAAATCTCAAAGCTGAAACAAGAAAAGGCTGAACTTAGAAAGGATATTCAAACCTTGCTTAGTTGTGTACTTACAATGCAGAAACTTGCAAAAATCTCTAGCAAAGGAGCAATTTGTCCTCCAGTACCTCCACAAGTTACAGACATTGCTTCAAAATACGTCATTGGTGGAATCAATTATTTCAGCAGTGTCATGGAAAATGGGTGGCCAGGTGATGATACAGTGGATAAAAGCGACAATAATGGCTCCTCCACAGCCACTAGTTTTCAACATCATCAAATGCGGGATAGCTCTCTAAAGGCAGTGCAAGAATTTGGTGATCATGAGCAGAGAGTAGGAACGACTATAGATGAAGACAAACGCTCTTCTTCTTTTTCAAGCAGAAACATTCGTGGGCAAAGGCTCTTTGAATCTGAATACACCCGATCTAGTCAACTTCATCAGCATCATCAGGGAATACCTTCACTTGATCAAGATAGCGATGACAACAGTAGTGACCATTCTAGCCATCAAATCTCAATCTCATTTGATGCGATTACTTCAACTTCTGCAGCTAATAAGACTAGTTCCTCCACTGCTGTTATAACAACTTCTCAGAGTGGCGGGGTTGGAACTGAGATAAATGGTGGAAAACAGGGATCGCACAATAATAATGGCTTGAATGAGAACACTATCAGCACTATTTCTATGTGATAATTTAGGAAATGGAATAATTGATATTATTTCAAAAACCTGTGCAGATGTCATTTTTGAAGGCAAAACAAACTATCAACAAAATGATGTACATAATAATCTCCTTCACGTTTTAGTATTCATAGCTTTTTAGTGGTAAAATTAAAAATCATGTACGATTTTTAATTTAACACAAGTAAAATATATGTTTAGTCTTTCTGTAAAACAGAATTAAACCCTTTTTCTTACTTTGTAGTACTTATCAATCTCGTACTTAAAGATCTTTACCCTACAATGATAACAAGTAGTGCCAGTAAATTGGAAAGAGACAGTGACGGATTGAAAGATACATTTCTTTTTATCCTTGTTACAATAGTTACGTATTCTTAAACATACAAACAAAATTTTAACCCATTTTTTGTGCTTTGCACAGATATATCAGTAGTCAAAATTAAGTTTTTTCACGAATTATCGATCATAAATATGAAAAATTGAATGTACCTAAATTTGTAATAATTGACAATAGTAGTTAACCTAGTAAGTCTGCAACTTAATCAAGAGAATTGTATTTATGATGCCCTCTGGTAATTATTACGTGTTCCCTGCTAATAATTGTATTAGTCGAAAGTAATTAAAAGTATTCCTGAAACACTCTCAATTGTATTCTTTTAGTACTTAAGTGGTTAACTTAATAAAGGTGGTGGGGTTGGTTATGGGCTTTAGGTAAAAAAGCACATTAATCAATTACTTAAACGGCGATGTTTGTGCTTAACTTAATATAACGTATTATCTCTGATGTATCAAACCCGATGCTGCTATATTAAAAACAAAACTTAATTTATTCTATGGTGAAGCAGTTTACGGCTGTGCTGGTAAACTAAATGAAGAAAAAACAAATATAATCACAATGAATATTCATATGCTATGTGGATACGTTGGAAAAATATGCATTTAGTTTTAGAAAATATATGCTACTTCAACTTTTCTTTATAAATGCGATAAATAAAATTTAAATCGTTTTAATAATTCTATAATATTTCGTCTACAATCACTTCATTAGCATAATGGTTTGCATCCAATCCAGGTTTAAATCCATTGAATAAAGAATTTGTCACATCGCATCACAATGGATTTTATGAATGAAAAACCGGAAATATTTTCGCAGAAAACTTCATTATTTATTAAAATACATTACTTTTAATTTCATAAAGTAGAATACGCTCCAAAGTATTTAAGTGTACATAATATATAATTAATACATAATAATTATTTTACATGGTTTTTACAACAACTATAATTCATACTATAACTATTTTCTTAACAGGTAATTGTAATAATGATAAGTAGCAGAGCATAGTTTTTAAAGTCCTCCTGATCATCAGATATAGTTTTTTTAGCGAAATATTTTGCAAGGTTAAACAAAGTCATTACGACATTAACACGTCATCATCACAACGACGTGCGTGTAAGAAAAACTAGTTATCGTTGATAGTTTATCTAAAACCTACTTATCACGTGCAACTACATATAACCGTTACTATTTAAAAAGTTAATTATTAACAACAAAACATCTTAACTTCTAAATACATTTTCAGTACACGGGGCGAGTAAAAATAATTTAATAAGAGAGACGACAAAAAGGAATGAACAGTTTCCAGGAAAACAAAACTTATTGAATTTATACAAGATGCGATTTTATTAAGTTACTTAACTAGAAATGGAAAACGAAGAAATGAGAATTAAGCAAAAAATTACGTAATTATAGTCATAACGGAAAGGTTCTGTGTGAATGTGTTTCTGACAGTTTTTAAGTCGAATCTAATACCGCATTCGAGGATGAGGACGATATTTGAAAAATTCAGGATTCAATTCAAGCGTCTTGCTAAGCACCAAACAGTCTTTGCATTATGATTTTTTATATTTATTGGATAACTTTTAAAACCTTACTACAAGTGGCTCATGCAAACTTAGAATTTGACGAGATTAATTGCGATCTTTTAAAATATAAAAAATTGTGCCCAGTTTTTAAAAAGTCATGGAATAATTGAGACATAATCAAAAAAGAGAAAGCAAAAATGCAAATAAATGTTAACCTTGTAAGCATTTCCGCTTTCTCAGAACTTGAGGATTCTTCTGGACGGATAAAAATGTTAATTTTTCTTAGTGGTAGAAAAACTGGTATTAGAAAGTGGAAAAGTCTTGACATGAAATGTTTTAATACTGCCCAAGCTCCCCTTATTCATCAGTAAACGACAATTAAATGTAAAATAAAATTCTATTTTCTCAGGAATTTTCAATCCAAGGATTTACAAAAAGTAGTTAAATAAAGTTTTTACTATCAAAAGAAAACTTTTCACAAGCTATTCTTGAAAGCTTTGCCAAATTAAAGTCATATCCATCCATTAAGATCATTCTTGTATGACAATATCCTTCTATTTAGTACACATAATTTTGATTGGTATTTTAATTCTCATTAAATCTACAACTAATTTTCTTAATACGAGAGACGGCAGTATAGAAAGTTACGGAGAAAGTCTGACCATATCGAATAGGTCGACGTTTAGAGTAGTCTATATTGGAGTACACAATAACAAGGTAAGTATGGCTATTATGTTGGGTATCAAAGATTCATTCTTAGCAATTCTTGTTTCACAGTTGCATATCACGCCGAACTATATAAACGCATAGTTCACGACTTTTTATGAAAGAATTATAGTTACAAAATTGGATTCGTATAATGAAAGTTTCAGTTTTGCGTAGATGTCAAAGGTAAAAAGAAAAATATAAAATGAGATATTAAATGGAATTATCAAGTGGCTAACGTTACTAACGTAAGTATTATAGTATATTTATGACAATTATGTAATCACAAAATAAGTACCAATCTAGCATGTAATTCATCCAAACTCTAACGTTCCCGAACGCTTCAAAAATGTAGACAGCTACTTTTAGCTATTTTAGATCCAAACAAAACTAATATTTTGTATTCTGTTTTGAACCTTGCATTCTAAGATAATTACACAAATTTTAAATCCTTTTTACAGAAATTCAGTCGACTATACTGAATATGTAACCTTTACCTACACATAAAATGTATAATTTCATTGCATTCATACCTTTGCTATTGTAATCAACAAAATTTGGTAAATATTTCTTTTCGACTGTAAAGCAATCATAGCGTTTTGTTTAAAGACATGGCAATCATTTTAATATAATATTTGATAAGACTTTAACTAACGGTTTTATTGTTTATTTACAATACAGTTTCACGGTAAAAATTATATATAATTTAAGTTTTAATTATTAACTTTCCTACTCAGTTACCATTTGATTTGACATAAAACAGATTTGCTAAATTGGTTTCCATTTGTGCAAATGTTTAATATTTAACAATGCTTCATTTTACATCAATTCCTCATAATATTTTTCTTTCGTAATAATTCATATAAATCTGTTTATTTTCTTAAAAGCTAGGTAGCGTTTTAAATAGTTTTACTTCATTCAATTTTACTATCTTGTATCTTGTGTATATTATTATAGAATAACCGATAAAGTATTTTCTAATTGTTTCTTTGAATTAATTCGTTTTAATGGCGTTTCATATGCAAGGATAGATGATCAGAACGAGAGAAGGAGCGTTGACAAAGGTGACATTTGAATGGCTTTTGGCCGGTATGCTTCCGGAAATGGCGAGTGAGTTCATCAGATCTAGCGAATTTCCACGTGCAACCTTCCCAAGTACATTGGTAGGGTTTTTCACCTGCAAAAACGCAAAAAAATAAAAGGATTAGCAACGGGATCTGCAAATTATGTACAAGAAAATATTAATACATTTTATAACAATGGTTTTAAACTTTACTAAATACAATTCTTTCCTTTTCTGCCGACATTGTTATTGCCAATTTGATACAAAAAACGGGGGAATTTTATTAAATGACGCCATTAATCTCTTTTACTACCTCTTAACTTGCACTTATTTTTTATTCTTATTACTATTTTATTATTCAACGAGGGAAAATATTTGCAGAACAGAAAAGGAGAGATGGCAAGCCCATCTCTGTCAGTCTTTCCTTGTCCCTCGACTTTATGAATTGACTCAAAAGTCTACTTAATCCTCCTTAACTTCTCCGATTAAAATGAAAAAGATGAACATGGAGGACATTCAAGAAGGTGGAAGAGAATAGTGACAGGACAAGAGAAGGAGCAGCATCAGCTTACAAATTGTCATCTTCACTACTACAACCACCTCATCATCATCGTCAATATAACCTTCATCAAGATTATCTTCATATTTAATAGCAAAATCCACAACGGGATGGACAAGGTGTGAAGACACGCTAAATGGGAGAACCCAATTGTGCTTCAAAATGAAGGGGACCACATCAGCACCGGGAGCAACATCTGCGGCGGAGGATTTTGTTACGAACTATACTAGGAGGGTTTTAAAGCAGAAGATAAGTTGAAATGATGGGATTCTTTCTTTTCCTTGTTGTGCTCTTGATGAAAGTCTTATTTACTTCCATGCAATAAATTCAAAGACATTTAAAAAACTAATGTCCTGCTTCTTCTTCTGCCTACACAAAAACATTGCAAAAAGTTTGTAACAATTTCAGAAAAAGAAAAGCAAAGAGCAAGAAAGGGAGTGACATGCCACAAGTTAATTTGCTAATGTGAATCTTCCCTCTTTAAATATAATTTGAACATTCAGCTGTAAAAGCCTTCTTTTTTCTTATGCAGATGATAATGATGATGTTCGGAAGAGTTACTACCTTTGCTGATTATCATATAAACACGAAAAGAATCATGAAAATGTACCTTTTCATGTTAGTTTAGCAATAAAATAAGTTAGGATTTGAAAAGTTGATGGCAGCTCAGATGACGACGACGAGGATGGGACTGTGGTGATGATGAAGGTGCTGGGTGACCAACCTACATCTTCTTATTTGCTCGAGCAATGTAAAGGCACACCATAATACCTACACCACACTTCGCCGCCGCCGCTTTATTCATTTCTTTTTAATTCTTGTCGGTTAGTTTGGTGCCGACAAAAGAAGGGCCAAAATTGTAAGAAGATCCTTTAACGAAATAGAAGAAGAACAAAGAATGCAAAAGTTGGAGTACAGAGAATGAAAAAACATAAGTCGGAAAACAGGTTGACACTCCATCTAATAATAATGATAATAAAATGAGTCTTATGAGTGAATTCATCAAAGTAGAACATTTATTTTGCTATTTGGAATAAAATATCTTTTTGTGCGTAGAAGGATGGGACAGATGCAATGATGCAGCTTATTGAGCCGCTGTCCTCATAGAATCTTCCTTTCATTCACTTTTGATAGAAAACAAGGCATGGCCAATGTAATTGGTAAGTCGATGTGGCATTTATTTCGTAATAATGAACTCTAATGACACAAAATAAAGAAAATGTTGCCAAGCCCAGTCGTCAAAAGGGTTGGGTGAATGAGTGATGCCTACACAAGTGTCATTTCTCTAATTGTTGCAACAACATAAAATAACTACAAAACTTTAAATGATTTTTTATTGGGTAAATTGTATGTGAGCAAGAAATTAGCTTTCGATAATTGAATAAATAAACAAGTCCTAAAGCGTGAAAAAATGTTTTTTAACGGGACGGGACAAAATTTTTTAAAGCAAGTTTGATATTTTCTTTGCAATTTTTAATTGCAGGAATAGATTTAAATGTTTTTTTAAATTAATTATATTTAAATGTGTACCTGTATGAGTTCGTTTATGAGCTTTGAGATGAGAGCTCTTCGTATAAACTTTTTCACATCCTTGAAAATCACATTTGTGCACTTTACGCCTTCGGAGGGACTCATTTGACTCGTTGGATGGATTACTTGGGTTGTTGTTGTTATTGTTACTATGATTATTATTTAGATTGAGAGAGATTGGGCTAGTTGAGCTGGCTGAGGTTGGGGTTGAAGGGCCAGGGGAAGTGCTCAACTCCTTCCGATCCCCGCAACTCCCTCCTCCTCTCGTCTTCCCATTTGTTGTAGAGTTGGATGAACCATTTGAAACGTGGCTTAAATGGTGCAATGATGGATGACTAAGGGAAGCCTTCTTTGAAAATAATCTATAAGAAATGACATAATAAACATGGTTAAAGCGTGCAATTATACAACAAATTATCCGATTATGCAATATTAACATGCCGACTTTGAGGATTTTTTAAAAACTTACAGCGTCGGATCTTTAATTTTTGACTGTGCCATGTACGAACTACTACTGTTGTTATTATTATGATGGTGGTGATGGTGGTGGTTATTACTGCTACTTCGCGGATTACTACTACTGTGATGGTGATGATGATGGTTGTGGGCATGGGAAGAATGATGGTGGTGATGATGATGAGGATGGTGAAGGTGGGCAAAATGACTCAGTTTCTTATCTACTAGGCTAAAGTTAAAGTTGAAGTTCTCGTCAGAGGTTGGGCTGCTCAAATCCTCTGCACCTTTGGGTTCTGTGAAAAATTAAGAAAAAAGAACAGTTAATTACACATTATTATAACATAGAATTACTTTTCATTAAGAGCATATTAGCGCAGAGAAATTAATAATTAGGAGGAAATTAGGCTACTGCTTAAAGTGAGCAAAGCTGTTTTGTAAAATGGCCGCGAAGCATTAAAAATGCTCAAAAGAAAGCAAAAAATGACGAGCTCTTTGCCCTGATCTTTGAAAAAAATCTTTTTCATTTGTAATGGCTACCGCAAAGTGAAGAAATCACTTGTTTCAATTCCTTCTTTAGCGTCAATTCGAACAAATGGGTTTTCACTTTGGACCGAACAAGACCGTCAATGCAGCGGCTTCTGTTTTTGTGAAAGCAGTCAATAACACATTTTTTCTTATCTTTATAGATATTATCAGCTTACAAAAAACCAGAGCAATTCTCATTGAAAGAGCAATAAAAAAGGTAAAAGCAGTCCATCGATTAAATTTACTTTCATGAGCTGCTGTCATGTCTTGTCATTTTGTATTTTATCTTAACATATTTCATGAGGAAAGAAATCTTTCGATAAATCCGAGCATATTATTTTTATATTAGTATTATTTACTCATCGACAAACCACAAAATATCGAGAAGCAACAAAAAAGAAAATTGCTCTGTTTTGTCTTCTATGCTGAATACAAAAAACATGGCCTCACTCACAGGGAAGCAGTCAGCCATATTATCAAAACATGTAGGCAAGCGATCTGTTTCGTTTCAGTAGCAATTCACTTTCCTCAGAATCATTTTTTATCTCGATCAAATATCTTTCACGTATTCATTTTTTGTTTATGAATTATTTTTATTTTGTTTTGACTAGGATTCCAACGTCCAAATACATTCAAATCTCTTTGCTGTTCCTATCATATAGAAAATAAAGAGATGTATTCGACGTTATTACTCGGAAAAATTCCTTTCTACCTGAAGACAGAAACGACGGCAACAGAGAAAGGAAGGAATGGTGTTGCGCAACAGGTGTAAGAGGACAAGTAAAGTCACAGCAAAAACATAAAACATGATAAATGAAACTAGAGTAGCATGAAATGAGTGATGGTGATGTTGATGATGATGGACTCATGAATGGGCTTACAAGATATATTTTTTCAATCTCTCATCTCTTTTTCGCTCTTTTTTGCATACCAGAGAAACACAATAGAAAGTAACAAGCTTCACACATCAAGAAATGAATGAATAAAAAGAAGGAAAACTGTTGAGAATAAGAAAGCATGTTGTGTTATCCATGTAAGTGAGAAAAAATTAGTCGATTTGTCCGAAGACGAGTAAAATGTTTGTGGGGTGTATGATGAGGATAAGTTTTTTGCGGTGAAATTAAGTGATTCCTTAAAAAGAGACTGTGATTATGTTTCACCCTTCTGGCAAAAAATATTTACAAGTTACCACCATCATCATTACCTTCATTGCCGTCGTGTGTTTATTATTTAAATTGAAATATATTTGTTAGTAAAGTAATTGGCGTGACAACAAACAAGAAGAGAACAAGAGCATCATCGCCAACACAGAAATTGTGTTGGTTCACCTTTTGTAAATGGCCAATTTTATGCAACATTATCGTAAAAGTTTATGCGAATGGTCTTCTAAATGTCGTTAAATTATATCGATCATGGGGATCAAATTTGATTCTTTTACTTATTATGATGACTCGCTTTCCTACACCATTAATACTTCTTTGTTTGTTTAAGAAAGTGTAATGAAATGCGATTGTTACTTGAAACAAGAGCGGTTTTTATTTTCTTTAAGGTGGATATTTTATACTCATGTAATTCTGTAGTTTTTATGCAGTATGCTAAATAAAAAGCATCATTTTGGTCAACTTATCTTTCTCCATTTCAAAAGAAACGAAATGATGACAGAATTGTTTGCAAAATGATATGGCTTTATGGCTTTCAAAAGTAAAATGTGATATTAACATTTCTTCAGATAGAATAAAAAGAACAAAGCTTGTTGCTTTGCTACCTGGACTGGCTAATTTGAAAGCTTTGTAAAGTTAGATTTATTTTGAGAAAGTTGAACTAACAAAAGCTCTCGGAATCTTTCAAATGGGGTTTTATTTAAAAACTTGTCATTTATCACAATTGTGAATAGTGATGATGAAGATTATGACAAGTATTTTGTAAATGTAATTAACCAAGTGATTCTACAAGCTCTTTGTTTGTGTGGACATTATCTTGATGATTTATGTTTGGGTTTTTGCTCCTTCTTATATGCATAACGTGTTTAATTGGTATCATTTTACAAGAATGCCATAGGTACAGGGGTTTTATAATGACTAATGTACTGCTTTAGTTTTCCCTTGAAGTGTCTCGTCAAGATTTATTAGCTTACCTCGGGCAAAATTAAATTAATTGTGAATAGCAACACTTGAACTCATTATTTAAACAAGTATAAACAATGATTGCACATTTGTAACTTGAAAATTAATATTAGTCATCAACATAATAAAAGAAAATGCAAGTTTGCAACTTAACGCTCTAGAAAGCTCTAATATGATAATCAACAAGATCAAAATCATTTTGTCTCAATTAATGAACTGATAATTTACGATTTGAATTAAAATATAAATTTTTGAGTGAACTAGATTAATAACTAAATTAAGTGTTAGCAGTTGACTGCAAAATATTTTTATGAGGTCTTCCATTCGCTACTAAACAAGATGTAATAAATTCTTATGCTAATCGCTAATCACCTACCAATTTTTTCAGTTGTTACTGCACAAGTGCACACGACAACACACGCGTTGAGAGTTGTTAATATCATGTTAGAACAAAACTGTATCACACTGCACTCTCTTCTAATTAAACAACAAAAATTAAAAAACTAATCCAGTTTAGGATTTGGAGAGGAACAAATACAAATGGCTTTTTATAATCAAAACATTTCAGGGCATTGTGCACACCAAACAATGTGTTTTGGTTATTGCAATGATGATAACCAACTTTATCAACAATGCTTCTACATTAGTTCACCTTCAATCCTCTTCAAATCTTATCAAATCTAATCAAGCCAAATCAGTAGACAGGTAAAAAATAATGAGATAATGAAGTTTCATTGCTTGCAATCTGAAAGAAAACAAGAAATTCTGTGAGGGAATGGATACTTTGTCATCATAAAAATGACAGGAAATTGGTTGAAATCTTTCAATTACTTTTAGTTGAACAAGTATCGATTTCCCTATAAAAATAAGTTTTTCTTATTGCAGATTCGATTGCCAAAACGAACAAAAAATCATTTCGGACCAATCAGCAATAAAAAGATTAATTTGATCGTATCATTTTATTACCAGGAAAAAAAGAAAAGAAGGTTGTCGTGATGGAGTAATGACGATGTATTTTTATGATTACTTTGGAGTTTTATTTTCCCCAAAGATTTTTATTTACAACAAAAGCACCTCCTTTTGTACAAAAACTAGAAAGAAAATAAATTGGCAGTGAAATGTCACAGATCTACTCATTATTATTAACATATTTTTGCAATATTCATTTAATGAAAGAACAGAAGCAATTCTTTAAAGAATAAATAGCTGCTGGGATGATTCCGATTCGTGATAAAAATGGTTTCATTTTACATTTTTTATTTAGAGAGATTTGTAGAAAATCTTGTGAAATCCTTACGGGTTTCTTGTCGAGGAGATTTTGAGGCTAAAGAAGATTTTTATTACAGCAAAACAATCGTAAAAACTTGTTCGCCTAAAGCTAAGCAAAGTTCTAATGAATAATTTCACCCTCTCTTTGACTACTTTTCAAAGAATACGATTTGGAATTGGTGTAATAAGGAAATGATGATTGGAGAAGGATTCGTTTATGGGGGAATAATTTCTGCGATTTTGAATTGTTACTTGCCAAAATTCAAAATCTCTAAAAAGGTAATGCGCAAATCTATCACGGAAAGTGTGATAGGATCTTGATTGCCATCGGCTCTGTCATTTCATTTTAAAATAATCAATCAAAAAAAGTCAAATTTGTTTTGGGTTTATTGACTAATTCAGTAAAAATCATTTTCTCTCTCCTTTTCTGCAATAAATGTCAATTTTGTTAAGATTCGTTAGAAAGGAATGTCGTAATTATATATTTCTGTGATAATAAAAACGTATACTGTTTTAAATTTTAACAGTTTGGCTTCTTGCACCTGATTGATTACATGCTATTTCCATATTTTTCTCTTTTTTGTTAAAACACGCACATCAAGAATCTCTCTATTCAGAAATATTTTTTAGCTTTGGCTTGAGGTCAAACAAATAAAATTTTTCCAAATAAACTTTTGCAAATTTTAAGCAATTTCCCTTTTTTAGAAGATTAAAATTTTGAACTGAGGTCTTAAAAATCAAGGAATTGGTTTTCCCTTATTTTGTAATCACATAATTACTTGATATGCGTGCTTGACCCCTCCTCGTTCAATTATGAAGTTATGTAATATCTAATCGAATCTTTAACTCTCTTGAAAAGTTTTGTGTGAACATTGCAAAACCATTCTAGGAAATATTAAAAATGTATTAATTCAATTATGCACTTTGTGTAATTAAATGTTTAAAAAATAGGCGGTGCCGTTTCAACCAACCTAAAATTTCTTGTGTGAAGGTAGGATAGGGCGTGTTCGCATCACTCCTTCATTATGCAAATAAAAGATTCCTTCCTTAGTTAAATTGCATAACTGCTGCGGAGGCAAATCCGTAAATCTTTAATTCAGATCCCGACCAGCAATCAGTTTAGTTTGCATGCTACATGCTACACAATTTGTCCTGAAATTGGTATTTTTAACCTTAATTCGGAATACTAACAAGGAGAACCCCTAAAGACTATTTGGTTTCAAGACAACCACCAGAACTCGCACCGATTGAATTTAATTATAATCATTAATAGCTGATAATTCTCTACCTAACCCATGTAACTACTTTCTTTTATCAAAGCAATGCCTAATTTCCATTTGAAGTTTTTAGAATTGAGATTTTATATCTCTGGAATTAGAATTAAGCATTAGTTTATACCTCCAAATTTGTAGGTTTTTTGTTTGCGACCTTTTTTTGTAATGTAGCAGGTGCACTAGCGGTCATTTTAAGCAAAAAATCTGAATTTTAATAAATGTAGAAAAACTCTTATGAAATCATTATATTTTTATAGAATGGGATGCGACTTGTTGATTAATGCAAGTGTTGCTTGACTTTGGACATTAAGTCTTTTAACAACTTTAAACCAAATGTTCTTAATATATCAATCATTGTCATAAAATCCCTGTAAGCCTTCTGTTTCTTTTTTCTCTTGCTAATGCTAACAAGCACCGGTCAAATTAAAAGGTTTTGCGCATATATATTTTTGACGTAAATGCTTAAATGGAGTGGGACACGTGTCCGAACAAGATACTCCTCCTTTACTCATTGTGTAAGAACAAAACGAAATAATATTTTATATTTTACCAGCTACATTTTGGTGAACAATGAGAGAAATTCTATCCTCATTTGGTGGACAGGAGAGGGATGAGAAAAGAGAACTTTTGTAGAGTTCGAGAAAGGGCAAAACTTTTAGTCCAAAAATGGTAATATTGCTCTTAAAGATAATGTATTGCTTGACAGGTGCTAGTCACAAGCTAGTTACGGGCTCAAATGAAAATAATAGAGAAATGTTGTTTTTTTTTTCAAACAAATACTGTCTGATGAAGAAAATGACGGTGATGTTTTCTGTCCAAAAACAAGCCCAAAAGTAAATATATATCATTGTGATTAATTAGCGTGTATTAAATTGTCTCAAGCTATTCTCATTGCCCACTGTATTTTATCAAAAGCTCCAATTTACAAAATAAACAAATCACAATGTGCCATTTTCCACATAATTCGTAAATTTCCAAATTATTCTCAATTATTTTATAACAGATGGCATTTATTTCGTACCCAAATTGACTTCCTTTTAAATTTGAAACTTAAGAAAAACGTTATTTGTTACACAACTCCAGCAGCTTATTCAAATCAAAGCGGTAATTTGCCAAACTCAATAGTTTGCAATCTCGACTAATTCATTCAAAATTATATGAATTAAGGTTCTTCACTGGAAGTCCCCAAAAACCTAAAGGAAGTACTTTGTAACCCCGTCGCTTAAAAATTGCTCTTAATTTCCTCACTTTAAAGTTAATTTGCAATAATATGAGAAGAAAAGAGAGTCGTGCTGATGCTGCTCTCAAAAGATTGTCCACATTAAAAGTCAGTTGTTTTTTCATCAAAAAAGAAAGTTATAAAATCAGAGGTGAAAATCCAAACATGGCTAATCAACTCTATTTTTTCCAGGCTCCCAGGGAGCGGTCTTCTAACATTTAATCATTTCCACAACCACGAGCCTTGAATTACCAAAATAAGAAGAAGAGAGTGATATTTGCCTAACTAAAGAGGAGAAGGTGGTTGATCCATGTGGGGGGTAGAGCATATGTCAATTTTATTGTTAATGAATTACTAGGAAGACGCTCCCAAATAAAGATGCTGGTCTTTAGTTAGCGTTTGGTGGTAAATGCGCGCACCTCTTTAGTCTTCTTCGACAGTAATGAATTGCCTTTAGCTCTTTTTTTAACGATTCCAAATTCATGAAGCATACGGATTTTTACACCCATTTAGGAAAAATTGTTTTTGCAGGAGGTACACATTTGGATTTTCTTTAAAAATCACAATTTTATATAGCTTTTGCAATTAGCTTGTATTATTTAAATAAATTTAATTCACTACAATTTGTTCTCTTATTCACTTCAATGATTACTACCTTATTCAATAGAAAAGTCTTTGCTACTTCCTTGCAATGGACTCGAGGCAAGGTGCCTTTTTTAATTGCAATCTTATTGTGCAACTTGCTGTGTTATTTTAAAGAGAATTAGGAAAAGCATTTTACTTTAAACAGATTATTAGTTTCGTGCGTAATTTGTAGGGTTTTCAAGCTAAAAATAATCAAAAAGGGTGTAATTTTACTTTAAGCGGTTGATTAACTTTTAAATTGGTGATTAAACAGGGAAATTTATCTTTACAAATAAACTAACGCGAAAAATGCACTGCAACAATATACCTTTGAAACTTTTACTAGTTTAATACAAAATCTTCTTTTTTCATGTTTTACAACAAAATAATGATACGAAAGGAGTAATCGATAGTTTACCCGCTTAACTGGTTTCTTTTTTAAAAATGTACAAAATGATGTTCGATTTTGCCAAATTCCAAAATGGTGGAAAAGCAGGTTATTCATCCACTCAAGAAAAATCAAAACAATCGACGTTATAAAACCCTCATTGCACTTTTGTTTGGTTTTTATGATTTTTAATCAACAGATGATATTCCCGTGAATTACCTTAATCAGATTCGGCTATATATCAAATTTTTAGATATACTATTAAAATGCATTTTCTCTTATAATTAACTACAGTTAATATAATAATGCATTGTGATAATGAATTCTTAGAGTAATCTTGCACATTGCAATCATATTATGCAGTTTAGCCTGCTTAAAAACAAGATTTTTGTTGGTTTTCGTAAAGACCAGGATTAGAATTCAAATATAATTACAGGGTTGGTGAATAAATCACGTCTTGTGATTATAAATACAGGTATTCATAAAAATATGGATTTTAATATGATTTTTATTCGAATGTTACCTTATGACATGTTCAATTCCAATTCCAAATATTGCAGTACAGAACATCAAAGCTTAATTATTTCAAACTGAAATCTCTCAAGGAGCATCGTCCAATTCATGTTTATTTATTTGTACTGAATTGGAACGGTGTCATTTAAGAGATAAGCAAATTAGCTTTAAATACCGCGCTTCATTGTCTCGTCAATCAAATCATGCAGGATATGAAGGATTGTCTTTGAATGAATTGCAAAAGGAGTGGTTATGGCAGTAAAGTATATGACGGACTGAAGTATAGAAAAAAAGTCACTATCGGAATCTCTTGTGCATTTAATAGAATTAGTACATTTCATCATTTTCTCAATTAAATTCCTCCTCCGCAGTTTTCCCGATTAACCTAGTTAAAAGGTATATTACAAAAGGAAATTTAAGTTATTAGTTAAAGGTGTGTTTTTAATGGAGGAGAGAGAGGCGAGGAACACAGGACCAGCCTTCTTCTTAAGGAAAAAATATTATTCATTGTTGTTTCTTTCAAAAACATATCTTTCTATGAAAACAAAGGAGAAAACTGACATCAACTAATTCATTTTATAAAACAACAGAGGATTTTCCCACTTGAAATATTCTACTACTACAAACCCACGTATTTATACCGTGGCTGCTCCTCTTCCCAAAATGTCATCATTTTTGTGACGTGAAGAAATGAAAAATCGTCAACTGCTAACTTTAAAGTGCACAAATTTGTTAGAAAATAATGACGATGTGCTTGCTTTGGGTATGAGAGCTGCACAGCATCAAAACGGATTTCAAAATATTAAAAATGTTTAAAGATTAGGTGCTTTCAGTACAGTTAAGATTTTTAATGCATCAAACAAACTATATTTACTAGTCATCTTGCGTACTTTTTTTCAGTTTGATTTTTTATGCTCCAACACTTTTTTATTTCTTTTATAATTTAAAAAATAATCAAAATAATATGACTATTAAAACATTTTTGACTGGGCAATGCAATTCAAAGCCGTCATCTTCGTCACCACCACCGCACCGCTACATTAAAATGACTGAAAAGAATTTTAATAATAAATACAAAAGAAAAAGTGGAATGAATGAGCGAGCACGTCCCTCACAAAGCAGAAAAAGAGTTGATGACAAGCCTTTTTCTTACATTGACAAATTGTTGTTGGGCATGTCGTTTTGCAAAATAAATGATTTTCTATTTGGGAGGGGTAATCAAGAAAAGGTGGGGACAACAACACAGTTTGGGAGTAAAGAGGAGAGGGGGAAAGATGAAGAGCGTAATTGTCATTGTGATGCTGAATATGAAGACGATGATGATAGAAGAAGTCATGCATAGATTTTTTGCAAAGGAAACATCAACACCACCGCACTACTCCATCAAAGACAGTAAAAAAATCCTTGCAATTTGGTCAAAATGCATTTTCTAAGTAAACTAGACATAATTATAATAAAATAGTGGTTATTATTGCAAAAAAGGGATAAAACCCCAGCAGATTTTTTATCACTTGTATGAAAAAGGACCCCTTTCGGAAAATAACTCTTGTTTGAGCAATTTAAATGAAGGAGATATTAATTTTAAAGAAAAGTAAATAAGTTATAATTCAATGACAACTCCACGAATTGCGCGTAGTTCTTTGATTAACTATAATTTGTTAGCTAAGAGACCAACCCTCTCCCTTTCGAAATTGTCAAAAACTGCATATTCTATTCTGAGATTTGAAATTTTCCATCCCCAAATCTGTCTAGGTAGCTTTTCATTTTCTACATTGAAAATAGATTGAAAGAAGAAGAGTTGAGGACAGAAGAACAAATTAAAAAGATTTTTTATTCGTCTTTTTTTCTAAAGTGAGAGGATTGACACGTAACAATGAAAGAGTAACGCGTGTGAGCTAATTTACATACAATCATAGCATTTAAGCATTTTTACTGGTTTCTTTGTTTGCAACATCTTCCAATTTTTTCAAACGAGGTGAGGAGGATGATAACAAGAATGACGAATCCTTATCATAATTTACAGTAATTTAACTAATATGGAGGCATACAGAGACACTAATCATTTAGATGTAAAAGGTGAATAATCAAATCAATGTGGAAGGACACGACAAAAAAGTAGCATTAATTTAATTGTAATTAGTAAAAACCTCACCAAATCGATTATTGTTTACCTTTCTACTTCATCTCAATTCTCGTTTTGCTTTCATCAAACTAGTTGAAATAAAACTAGTTAGAAGGTTGCCATCAAAGTAATTTCTCTATCTAAAACCTAAATGGAAAATTTAATGCATCGTTGTCTTACTTGGTTGTGTTTTCATCCCGTATTTCTTACAACAACGGATATAATTCAATTATGCTATTTATTTTTTACCTACTCTGCTTATATCATCAGGATCACGTTACATTGATGATTTATTGTTTTAAATTTTAACATAAATACAACTGTGATGTTATGCATATAAAAAGAAACCACAGTATAAGAATTAAATGCCATGTTCAAAGCAGCTTGACCTTAGTGGATAACAAGAACATCCATTTACATGATTATTTCATTAAAAACCATTTCATGAGAGGATAAGAAGAGTAAAATGTCTTTAAAGGCGATCAGACATAAGCAAAGGCAATCATAAAGAAATAATTCAAAATTAATATTTATTTAAATACCAGAGTAATTACATAACCATTTAAACTTTGCCATAACTGCAAAATTATTCCGTGAAGCAGGGAGAAATAATTTGGTGGCTACTTTTGCTTCTTTCTGGTATAATTTATAGATTACTTTACTACAGGATCCACCCTCCTCCCAGGTAATTATCTTTACTTTGTAGCAATAAAAATGATGATGAATTTGTACGCATCATGCCACACTTATTTCCAGTTTCCGTAGGTTTTTAGATATTACAAATGCAAGATTTTGTGTCGTTTACAAAAACATAATAAATGGCTTGCAAATAGTCATTTAATTTTAAACGATGTTAATGCCACTAAATTACTTTTCAAGAGAATTGAATAACATTTAGCTATCAATTAAAGCTGTAAAAATATGACGGCGTCAACGTGATTTGCCCTGCAGTCTAAAAATGAATTTGATTTAGAGATTCTTCCAATTTATTTATTGTTAAATAAATATACTTTCAGCAATCGACTTATTCTAACAATGCATGTTCTAATTAGTATGTTTTAGTTTGCCAAAAGAAAACCTGATTAAGTGCACATTTTCTTTCAATTCACGTGCTCCTATTTAATTGCTTAACGATTAGCAGCATTTTCCCTCCCTTTTTTAGTTGTTTTAAATAACGTCTGAAAAATATAAGGGGATTGAAAACCTTCAGATTGAATGAGTCAAATGTAAAAGGCGTTATTGCATTTTATGAATTAATACTTTTAGACTAGCTAAACTATTTTTTGCAGACAACAATCTGCACGGCGAAAATTTTTTTAATGAAAGGTGCATCATCCCCTCTTAATTCATCACGAAATTACTTAAACAATCCAATATGTGCCCTGAGACTCAAATCATCCCGATTGATATCCCATTTGTAACACGTCCACCTTATAACTATTTTATGCATTTTGATTAAACGCAATTAGAACAGCGGTGGAGGTGGTGGCAAATAGTGAAGGTGGACGTCCTCAGCATTTTTCATAGAAACGTGACTATTCCCCACTACCATCAGATCAGACATTTTAAAGTCTTTGAAGCCGTGATGTCCATAAGCAGATGTACATTTTTACTAAATAAGTTCAAAAGGATGAAAAAGCGCTTTAATTAAAAGCCAAAGTGGTTAAAAAGTAAAGGTAAACAGAGGAAATATTTATTAGTTTTTTGAAGTCCCACTAACCATCACGTTGCCTTCCTCCTATTCAAACTAATTAATTAGGAAGGATTTGCTATTTCGTTGTATTTTCCTTAAAAATCAACTCAAGGAAGAGTTGTACGAGAAGAGCAAAGGTTAGATTCGTCATTGTCGCTAAAAGCTCTTTTCTATTCTACCTTCAAACCATGAATCCTTTTGCTTAATGAAGGAATAGAAAGTATGTTGAGCTGACAAAGGATGTGATTGTGCAAGCAAGCGCAAAAACTATAATCCAAAAATGTAACATTGTTTCATTAAGAAAGTGAGATGAGATTAAATTTAAAGTTGAAATAAAACTATATTAAAACCATAGAGAATGGAAACATCCTCATGATCAACATCGTCATGATCATCGCATCGTGTAGAATGTAATGTGCTGTACTGATTTGTTCACTCGTCTGTCATAAAAAATAAAATAAAGAAGACTTCTCTCTTTCTAGTTCTTTAATAAAAGACGTGTAGGATCCTCACTTAATAAAGTTAGGAAAAAAAGTTTTGAATGTGGTGATGGAGTGGATGTGATATGATGAAGGAGACACATTCTCCCCTCCTCGCCTCTCTTTTAGTCGCGCTAATACAGTTAACCTCACGGATCACGACATGATTCTGATTCTCTCCCTGTCAGAGCAAAAAAATATTATAATGGTTCTAAAGGAACCAAACGAAATATTGTTATTATTACTGCAAAACAATACAGTTTGATGGGACTCTACATCTTTCTTATCACATCATCATCAACATCATGAGAATCATGAGGGTTTCATACTGTTGAGCTAACTATAGGATCTATAATCATAATCATTCCATCAGTTTAAATAGGAGAATGATTTCCTCCATGCACACTTCACAACACATTCCACGCAGGCAGGGGAGATTCTTCTACTGCATCTTACAAATACGGTTTAATATGCAACGTTAAAATTTTCCTTTCTAATCATCGATGTCGTTAGAAACGTCTTCAACCTAACGCCGCCATGCAGCCATGTCACCATTACCCCCACCTTATTCACAAATCACTTAAAAATTGCTGTTTCTCTACTGATGACGATAGTGCTTCATGCAAAAGTACTAGTTCACGGGCAAATTATTAAATTGTGAATTGTATTTCTCTTAAATTACAAAGGAATTTAGAGTAGGAATAAGTTTTTTTAGCTTGTTGGCTAATCGACCTTCCAAGGTGTGTTTATTTTGGTTTGCAAAAATGTAGTTTTTGATTTAGGTGAAGATGATTGTTGCTATTGTTGAGGCGGTAAAAGAAAATAGACTGGTGTAGATTTTTTCTGATGAAATTTAAAAAATGTAAGTATAGCAGTGGGAGAAAATAATGGGTAGATGCAGTTATGAATAATGGCTTTCAAGAGGTGTGGAAGCTCATAAAACTGTTTTAATACATCGTAAATTATTATTATTTTTAGGATAAATATTATGCGATGTACATGCTTTTGTAAAAAGTTTGTCGCACACTTTTGTATAGAAAATGGAAATGAAACCATTAGCCCATCACTTAATATTTTCAAGCAAGGATATGTATTTTGTAGTTTTATAGTACCTCATGAACTATTTATTATTTTAACAAGTCCATTTATGAGAATATTTACACCTACTTTATTAAAACATTTTTTTTGGCTAAATCAGCAGATATCGTAGGGAACTCATAAAGTTTGCACATTATTATAATAAAACTTAGGAAGATACAAATTGCAGAGTAAAAGACTGAGAAGAAGAGAGGGAAGCAAAGTCTGCCCGTAACTCGTATCTATTTTGTCGAATGGAGTTATTTTAAAAATAATTAAGATAATTACAGAGAGACTGTTTACGATCTGTTTATGAAATGTTAGAGAATACCCATCATTATCGGAATCAATCCTTATTGTTGCCAAAAAATTGAAAATTATGAGTTTAGTGTCAGTAAGTACACAGCAATTTTTTTCAACAATGGACCATGCGCAGCAACTTTGCAAATAATATTTTTTTACCTTTTGCTATTTCTTCTTTTTCTTTAGAATCTAATAAAAAGCGACGGTCATAGAGTCATAATTGCAGTTTTAAACTCAGCAAGACTACACAGTATTGCTTTTCGGCACTTATTTTATGACTGATGTTGACGATGATGATGAGGGTTATGATGAATACCAACAAGTTCACTTCTCTTGTGCCTCCCTTCTCATCATAGCGAATCGTCAGGGTGCGCATTTGGTGAGCTGCAGAAAGAGACGTGTCATAATAAATAAAAAAGTAACAAAAATTCTTTTTCTCTCTCACCTTTTTCTTTTGATAAAATAATGATAATGATAATAATGTTGAGAAGAGATGTAGTTGACCCTTAAACAGATGCAAAGTATTTATGACATTACATCTTTCGATAAGTACAAGAATATCGTCATAAAAGTCTTGTCTTTCTTTTTGCTAAATATATTCAAGCCGAAGAGAGGTAAAATATGTGAGAAAGGTCTTCTTCTTCCCTCCTCCGAAGGAAATATCAGACGAGTTATAAAAATGACAAGGATAATCATGTACATGAAATGCGCAAACGTTTTGAATTTACAGTTTTGGCACACACATGGCAATAAAAACTGATGCACAGTTTGACGTGCTTCTTTAACCAAACTCTCTCTAATTGTCTAATTTGCATTAATTGAAATCCATTGCGATTTCATTTTGCGCTAATATTAATAACAAGGATGAAGAACTCTTTCCAAGGTGCGAGTAATTTGACATTAACTATTATTGGAATTCGGTGTGATATGACATTAAAGTAGGAGTTAGCTAACCAATAAGAAATATAGAAATAGAAATGGCAAGTGTATAAATTTCAAGTATGCAAGATTTCCAATCGATAATAAAATTTAGGAGAGAAGAATCATTGGTTTATAAAATTTAACAAGATGCGGTAGTAAAAATCAAAGATGACCAAAAATATAAAAGATTAATGTGTGAAAATATAAAATTACACATGAGCAGTTTTTGAAATTAAATAATAATGATGGTGGTGAGAGTATTCAAATATCTTTTGCCCTGAAGGTGAATATTTTCGTTTTTGTTGATGCTTTTATGGTAAACTATTCAAGGAAATTCATAAACAACCATAAAAAGTGCTAAAGTACGCAAAAGGCAGAACCGTAGACTCATCATCATTACAGAGAGAGACGAATTCTTCAAACATATTGCTTCTTTAACTCGTTTTTGATAAATCATAATGATCCTGGTTATAGATACGAGTAAAGGGAGAAAGAGAAAAGCAATGAATATCCCATTGGCATCGTATTGGCACGAGTAATAGAGAAAGATACGCAATGGAGCATGGAGTCAACCACCAATGAAGGAAACTGCCAATAAAAGAGCCTCATTAAGAGAAAGCATTAATATCATCATGAGAAATAACAATCCAATGTTGAATAAA
Organism: Lepidocyrtus fimetarius; assembly: GCA_036507315.1. NCBI lineage: Eukaryota > Metazoa > Arthropoda > Collembola > Entomobryomorpha > Entomobryidae > Lepidocyrtus > Lepidocyrtus fimetarius. Next base: position 38,773 of record JAANSO010000020.1, on the reverse strand, counting down.
TCTCTTCGTTAAGATAACTAAAATCTCATTCAATATTTAGATTTTAGAGGGATATAATAAATTGAATTCCAAGCATTATTACAAGGGAAATAGACGTAATAATACTCAAGAATTGTAATAATGGTTTGTGTAACAATGAATGTGCTCAAATGGATTTATTTTATTCCCACGACACATGCAATGATGATGATGATTGTGCTTTTCGAGGGTAGACCACCACCACCGCCCGCCAATCACTACAATGGCTAGTCATAAAATGATGACACACAAACACACACAAGGTTGCAAGCAATATTGTTAAAATCCGATGGAGTTTTAATGAATTTCATTGTTTAACTTTCTTTTTATTTATCGTTATTATTGTATTATTTACTTCTTTTCAGAAGCCCAAGTTGGGAGTTTAGCATGACCACTAATTTCATTCAAAACGAAACCCTTTCGGCAAAAACTCTTTTATTGATTAAAATTTTTAAAAACTTTGCTCTTAAAGACCACAATATTCATGACCGTATTTTCAATGTGAAATGTGCAGGCAAACAAAACAATATTGTGAAAGAAAATCGTGAGGAGATTCGTATTGGAAATTTATAAATTTCTTTAAAAGGCTACTGATTTATTTTTTAGTTGTTGATGATGATAAAATTTAAAATGGAATTGCATTTTGGATCTTAGGTAGAGATTTTTAAATTACGTAACACAATTTAAGGGGATAGAATGAATCGTCGTGATACCGTGTCAGAAAGATTTACGTTTGGAGTTTTATTATGGATACCCTACGTACTTATTGCACAAAAAGCAATTTGGACAGTTAAAAGTTTAAAATTAATACTAAACACGGACATCCTCTTTAATAAAAACTTGGAAGCAGTAATTAGTACTCTGATAAAATATTCTTCGGTATATCGTAGGCAGAAGGATATCTGAAGTAGTCTAGTTTTCCTTTCGCTCTAGTTGACCCCGTAAAGATTAACTTGTGACGGTGATGCGATAATGACCAATTCGTGTATTATTTTTACATGGCTTCTTTTAAATTGAAAATATTTTCAACCATTTATTCCCCAATCATAAAATATGGAGCGCTCCGCCTTTTCTACATTTTCAGACATTTATTAGACGACGCATTATAGTTTAAAAGCACAATATCCGTATTTTATATCCCTTTCTTTAAATTCCTACTTCAAGTCAGGAGCAAACGATGTATGGTAAAAAGTCGTGAGATTGAAACAAAAATAATATTTTTTACCATTATTTCGTGTGTGCAGTTTGTTTACAATAAATACGATTTATTTCAAATGCCTCAAGACTGAAATAATAACAATAGGGGAAGACATCAACGGCAGAGATGAACAATTGCTACGATATGATGAAATGATCTTCATTTTTAACAAAAATTGGTCATTTTAAAAAAGAGATTAAAACGAGCAGAAAAATAAGAAGGTTAATGTAGAACCCTTTGCAAATCAGAGTAGTCAATAGTGGAGATAGAAAAGGGAGCTCTGATTGTGATTAATACCTCACGCGCTTCAACCAACTAATGACAGCCCGATTGGTTTTGGGCGTGACCTACGACTAGCCATACCTATTAATCAACATTGCTCCAATCCAAATCATCGACTTTTTGCTCTTTTGATCTCAGCAATTTCTTATCTACAGCATCCACTTTAACGTCGATCATACCTTTCGATTCCTCTTTGTACCTAATATCTTTTTATATCCTTTGATCTAGAATAATAATAAAATAAATTGTTTCTTTCGTCAAGTGAACACCTATCTCACCACAATTGGTTTGGTTTCCATTGTTGCAAACTAACATCATCGCTTAGCTCCACAGCAGGTTGCTGTCATCAAACTGCACAAAATCTCAGACTTATCTTAAAAAATCAAAACTACGCCTTTTGATACTTTGGAATTGTATAAATTAAATCAGAAGATTTGATAGTTATATTTAGCCGAGCAATTGTGAAGTTTCGCCTTGGATTTAAAACGTATAAACTTCAAAAGGTATTTCCAACGAGTGATAATGAATGGCCGATCATCGGCCATTTTTAACTTTCAATTTCAAATGACTAATAAATAGTATCATACGGTTATAAATTACTATAAATCGAGAGAAATTCGCTTAATTTATTGTTAATATTTAAAAGTTGATGATTTGGCTGATGCTAGTGACAGATGGAAAAATTGCACGTTAGCAATTTAGATTTTCGTCGAAATATAATAGCGCAATAAAAAGGACGATAAAGAAAGCTCCACTTTTTTGTTTCAAAAAGTGGCCAACGAAAAATGATATACTGACAATGACAGAGGAATAAATACATTTCAAAAAATGATTGTTTTCCTTTTTGTAGCGTTGAATTACTTTTTGCAATTTTTATTTTTCAAAAATTGTTTGAAAATAACGGCACCCAAAACAGAAGCAATGTAAAAAAGAAAGGGATGTAAAAGCGAGGAAAAGAGAGAAACCCAACATTAAATTTTGTGAAGGTATTCGCAAAAAATGATTTTATTGTGAATTTTTCTCTCTTACATCTCAGTTATCAATCATCTGTGACAAGATAACCTATTGAACACCGATGTTATGTACTTGCACGTACGTTAAAATTCATCTTGTCATGTTTATTTCCCACTTGGAGCATAATTCCCAGCGTGAGCAATGTATAAAAACAATTTTCTGACTTGAAGCTATAAAATGTAGAAATCTATTTTGGCTTAAAAGAATAAATAAATACTTAATCAAAAATAGGAATAGAATGCCGCCGTCTCAATTTTTTTGCTGTTATTAAGTGTTTTTGCGTTAAACTGCATATCTGCAGCTGTGAAAACCATTTCTGAGCGGCCGCTACTTCTTGCATTTTTTTTTTGAATCTCTGACCAGTTTTAGCATTCATTTTTATACTTTCGGTGATAATAATTTGTAAACAATAAAAATGCACTTTGTTCATACAAATTTCCTATTTAAATTTAAAATAAAAGGTAATGCATCATACCACCTTTGGCGTTTATAACATGTTGCACTTCACCTTAATCCTCTGCAAATTAAACCCGGTTTCGTTTCTTTTGTTTACCTCAAAATATTAAACGGTTGCCCTATTGAAGATCCCCTTTCGAAACCACTTTTTTATTATTAGATTTTTGTTCTTTCAAAGTTTTTCAGCAGATGTAGAAATCTAAAAAAAACTTGCTGGATGGTCATTAAAATTCATTTCAATCATTTTTTACTAAAAGAAGCATGCGGATACTTAAAATAAATCCACTACTGGTGATGGCGATTGCCTTTCACACGGTGTGTAAAATATATGACTATTACTATAAAGGTGAGACATGATAATAGTAGCTCGATGATCCCGGAATCAGCTAAAAACTGCATCATCACAACTCCTGTTTTTGCCATTAATACAGCTCCTCCTTCCCCTGTCACTGGAGTAATTAATAGTTTAGGTCAATAATTATTGTTTTGCTACGAAAGCTTACAAGTATCTCATAAAACACAACATAAAACTATCAAGCTACCCAGTTGCAGCTCTTCTTGTTTTCCCCAGACAGATTAGAAGAAATTGTAAAAGACAAAAAAGTTAACATTAAATATTTTACTTTGTTAAATACCACAATTCATTTTCTTTAGTCTGCGTGCTTTTGTGCATTCCAGTTTTTTATGGTGGCAGGGCCACTATAAACAACAGAGAAAATCTACACGGCAAAACATTCTTTGCTTCTGTTTCTTGTCTTCTTCTCTGTTGTTGGTTTCTCTGAAGACTTGCTAAAATCCTGAAATCTATGTCATGAAGAAATGGAATACCAGGATGATAGCTAACAAAGTAAACTCGTCATCGTTTGAAGAAGATGCTAAGTTATGTGGTATTCCTTTCAGAAAATAGAGAATTAGTTGGTCGGCAAGTCGTCGACAAGTTTTCCTCTTGAAAAGATGAAAATCGGTTTTTACTTATGATAGCAGCTTGCGTGCAACAAGGTGTTTCTTCATGACAATGCGTACATTAATTTACTCATTCCTTTGCTTAAGGGTTAAATGCTCCTTGCTTAATTTATTACATAAATCCTGCTAAAGCTTTAATCTCCTTTTATGCAGTTATGTTTGAAAGATTTAATAGGGCTGGTGACGATGAAAGGTTGACAGATAGGAACAAGAGATTTCTCCATCTGTCCGATTTTTGTAATATGCAAAAACGCGTTCTTGCTTTAAAACTATCTTTAGATTAAAGTATAATTTTTTTAAGTATAGACGTTGCTGTTGCGGAAAATTGGAATAGGTGACAGGAACAAACATACCTATCCAGATATACGAGATGATTTTTTACATTTTTTGCAACTACAGCAGCAAAAGAAAGGTAAGATGAGAAGCAACGGTTCATTAAAAAAAGTGGCGGTGGTTAACAGGGATGACGAGAAGGTAGCAACAGAAGCAATCTCCCGTGCCTTCTTGTAATATTATTGGCTAACAAATTATTTTCCCATAATTGCAATTGACAAAGATGCAAAAAAGAACAACAATTTTGTGGGACCAGATGGTATTCTAATCACCAGTCATCATCATCATGTCACAGCTATGCTATAGCCATTAAATTAACTAGTTTTTCATTTTTAATGAAAATGAGCGTTGTCAGAGACAAATGTGTGTTCTCCTCACGTTGATGCTGTTGTAGTTATTTGTTACGTAACAATGAAAAGCAAAGCAAGCAGAAAGAATAGAATTTATATTTGCATACTTCGTTACTAGCTAAATTAGGCAAATTGCTGATATAGGTATAGAATTACCCTAAATACACAGAGACAAGGAGAGCCAAATGAAGAACCGTAAAGTATTCATTCACAAAAGCAAATAACTTTTTTGCAAGTTCCACTCATCCCTTTCCCCTTCTTTTTGTCGTCACCGTTCAAAAGCAGAAAGTAATTCTTGTTCGAAATGAAATGAAACCATCTCTCAGATTTTGTAAGTGATCATTGAGATTTCAGAATAATATTGTTGGTGATGATGGGGAATGACAGTTAAACAATTTGTATAATTTTTGCTCTTTCTGAGCACCAGGATTTGTTTTGTATAGGCATATATTAACTAAAACCACGGGTATTATCATGTTTGGATTTGATATAATTATAATCAAATATGCGTTTTTTGCAAATAGGGAAGCAGAAGGAGAAGGGCGAAAAAGAACTTTTGTGGCAGGGTAGATGAACAGAATCCTCTTCTGATCATAAATCTCTGAAACAATACACTAATTCTTTTAAAAAGACAAGGGTTGAGATGTTGGAGTAAAGTACATCCGTCTTGGTTAGACTCACCACGTGAACAATAAACTCAAGCAATAACGTCGTTTCTTCCTAGTTTTCCTTCGGGCATCATAAAGAAACGAGGGGATTAGGATGTCCACTTTACCTCTACTTTTTTGGATTGCATAGAGACACTATTACGTAAATTCTTTATTACTATGTGTGAGCAATTATCATCATCAAGATCAGACAGTACCTATAAATTCCTTAAACTGGTCATACCTATTTAAGTAGTTGACTTTGTATGATTTTATTATTGGACCTGACTTGGTTTACTAATTGTCATTATTGAGTAGACTACCTACGATATTTGGCAAGAAAATTGGCAAGTAAATGTCAAAAATTAATGTTTTTTATAATTATGCAAAATCAAATCTCTAAATAGTAATATGGAGACGTAAGAAGCCTCACTGTTAAGCAAATATAAGTAAAATTCAATTAAGGGGCATATTATTCTATCAACAATGAACACAACCTTCGTTCTATCTCACTCCCAACTCCAAACCTTGTATTCAAATTGATCAATTAGGGATGTTAAATTTGGTCAACTAATTTGTCAAAATGATGTCAAACTCTTCACTTTTTTACTCATTTACCATGTTTGGCTGGACAATGGAGCGTTGTTGCTGCTTTTTGCGCAAAAAGTAAGAAGGTAGTGTAAAATAAGAAAAGAAGACGAGCCGGCGGAGGAGGAGAATACAAGTGCAATAAACTTTTGACTTTTTAAACGAAGAAGAGGGATTCCTATTTCAATATTTATTATTCCTCATTATTCATGTTTGAATAAATATTATTACTTTTGTTATTATTTCTAGTTTGCTTAGGCTTGCGTCATAAAAACCAGAAGGACTCCTTGTTTGTGGGCATATTTTTATGACAAGGTGTGAGTGATTGAATGAGCTATGGTTGGATTTGTGGAGACGTAATCATAAAAAAGTTTAAAAAATATAACTTTTCTTGAATATTTATTCTGCAATCAGTACCCTTTCTGATTAGCACGTTTGGTGTGAAATCGTGAACCCTTTTTTCTTCACGGTTAGAAATTCGGTCATCTTCTTCACAATCATCTTCATCATCATCCAAATTGTTATTTCGCCTTAGTTTTGCTTGATCAGTTTGAATTCAAAATTTGACAAATCATTTCAAATTGTGCACATTTTTCTTAAATGACTGACAAAATGCCTCACTTTTGAAAAACTGACAAAATTCATTTTTTATTTATGAAGTACTCCAAATAACTAGAATTGTGTAGATTGCAATAATTTTTGACAAATGAATTGAGTTTTTGGGTCCACTTTTCGTCACAAATTATTCACGAAATAATAAAAAACAATAAAGCTGTGATCCTTATTGCTCTACAAGAGGAACAAATCAGACTAGAATAGATGGAAAGTCGGTGGATCACCATCATCACAATGATGAGGTGGAAGAAAAAAGGGTTTACATTCTCCCTTTCGCTAATAATGAAACAACAAAAACAAAAGATATTGCAACTATGATGATGATAATACAAAGCAGTACCTCTTCAGCAAAAAATGAATATTTTGCATGACTAATTTAATCACGACCTCTCTTTCTTCCTCTGCTTTAGAACAATCCCAGTATGATGAGAGCATGAAAATGATGTTGACGTGCAATTCCATGCCATTTTACTGTGTTGCGTACAAAAAGGGTAAAAATCCGGGTTGAAAAAGCTGAAGTCTGAGAGCAAGTTTTGTTTCGTGTAGATTTTCAATCAATCAGAGAGTGAGAGATGGTTTTAATGATGTAGAAAAATATGTTTTGGTAAAAATTTGATGTTGTGGGAAACGTAAAATGTGGTATTTACAAGATTTTTAGCTGGCCAGGTTTTAGCACTAAATTCCTTTCTTTTCTTCCTTAAGGCAAGTCGTGGCTCACAATTTTTTATTTCTATTCTTTCACTTTTTCTCCTCTCTTTAATGTTGTTTTTGCAAAATAAATAAATACTTAGGTAGGTCATTTTTTAATCGGCGAGTCATCTCCAGCTGTTTAAAAGAACAACGTTTTGTGGGAAGATTTAACCACGACAATTTTACAAGTATTTTAATAAAGTTTCCTTAACACAATTTAGGTAACAATAATGTAAACACAGATTTGCCCAAAACAATGATTATTAAATAAATTTGAAATTGGGGAGATAATAATAATTTTTTAATGATGGCAATCATTACGATGACAATGATTGGTGTTGAAGATGAAATGCTTGAAGAAATTATGCTAAAATGTAATCACATGACAAATTATACTGTAATAGGGTTTGTCTTATCAAACAAAAATTATTAATAATCCCTTTGAAATCTTGTTTTTACCGCGAAGAATATTTCAAAATTGATTTTCTTGCGCCAAAGTCAATCGAAAACTATTTATTATCGTTAGTTAACCTATCAAAAACATGGATTCTGCTCGAATAACATTCGAAAGGAGTGGAATCACTCACTCAGAATAGATTTGAAAGGGGAATAAGAAGGATCAAGAGAGTGGCAGTAATTTGTCGGATAAAAGTTGCAATTTTTTGTGTTTGGAATGATGTTTTGTGGCGGTATCACTTTCATCGTTATTATTTTGTTGCTTGTTTCCACTTGTAGTTATTTACATATTCATGATTCGATCATCATCAACATTTTTAAAGCTTTCTCAAGTTATGTGCTGGCCATGATAAAAAAAGCGCATGTGCATTGAATTGGTAACAACTTTGAGCTAAACCTTGCCAACATCATCATAATCATTCTCCGTGAATTCCTACTAGAAGTGTTTGAAAAAGCTGTTCTCGGACTTTCCTGCTTACTTACGGGATGTCGTTTTTATTATGTATTTGTTCTTGAAACTTTTCTCTTTAAAATGACAGAATAAATATGTATTAAATAATTTATGAGGAACCCACCAATCTAATTTGTTTCAACATTTGTGTACGACAGGATTAATCGGATTTATTTAAAAAAGCAATGAAAATCGAGAGAAATGCTTTTCTTGAAGCGAAAAATGCAAACCTATAAGAAGACCGCATTTTCGGACGGTTTCTTTTGTTGTTGAAGAATAAATAAAGTAAACATAATGCAATATAAAAAAGAAGCAAGCGTCAAAATGTAAACCCTCACAACAGGATACAAAAAAGTCTTTCTTCTTCTCGTTTTCCTTTGTGCAGGTATATAACGTAGTGACGAAGATGAAACGAGTATTGACAAGTATCATAAGGCAAATGAGCCAAATTACACTAGTTCATGTCATTCTAAATTACCAAATAAAAAACCTCACAGACATCTACACCGGTTTCTCCGACCCCCTGGTCTACTGTTCTTCTCTTACTTGATACGAAAAAATGACGATGTTGACGAGTGAGCGCACAAACCTCACTCAACTCACTTTCTATATAAAAACTCTTCCATGTACAAAGAGTCCGAACAAGGCTGAGTACCTACAAAGGAAATGAAATTGCAATAGAAACTGAAAAAGTGTGACAAACCCAAGGATAACTAAGATCATTTCAAGCCAAGTAAATTGGAAATATTGAAGCCGACAGTGGCCTTATCTTAAAATTGGACGAATGTATCAGTGCGTCGAATTAAAGAAATACTTTAAAAATATTTCGACTTAACGTTTATCACGCATTCAACTGATTTAGATATTAATTCACTGCCTGGTCAGTAATTTTAAAGTGAGAGGAAACAAAATTCGCATAAAGTAAAAGTCTGGGACAATAGGTGGTTGCTTTAATAAATCTCATTAAATGACACAATACATTTGTGTTAAGCCTTTAACGTCAAACGCTAACAATGACCAATAACAAGAATCAACTTCACAATGGCTAGACTCAAAATCAATATATTTCTAAAAAAGATAAAGACAACCCGATTTCTAACATTGTAACAAACAAAAGAAATAAGAAGTATTCGTAATACTAACAAAAAGACGGTCACTTCTTTATCAAAACATTAAATGAGGTACATTAAAACATTAACCATTTTTGACAATGCATGAAACAGAGAACGACGTTAGTTTTTCAAATGAAGGGGAGAGGCACAAACAAAGAAGTTTTTTACTATTTAAAAACAATAAATAAACATGACTTTATTCCGCCGTCATCATCATCATCTTTAAAGTCTTTTGATCACAGTTTGTCATAATAATAGATTCCATTTGTTTTTTCATTTACATTAATATGTAAGAGGATCTACCTAAATCATCATCATCTTATTCTTCGTCCTTTTTCTTCCTCATTTAAAGAGAAGACAATGCAATGTTAGTTTTTTTTACAGATTGTGTGTAAACCATTGTCATCGTTGTCATATCATTTTATGAGCACGCACGATTCAAACCTTTTGACTTTTTATCTTTTTCCTTGCTCACTCCTGATCCCTGGACATTTATTTGTAGACACAAATTAATAGTAACTATACGATGATGATTCAATGATGAATGGTAAACTAGAATATGGGGATCCGGTTGATTCCGGAAATCATTTATAAAATGTAATTTAAGATGGGTATCATGATCATCATGTTCATCAGAATGGCCATTATTATTTGCAGTGACTTATGGGAAGTATCAAATGTGCCCATCGTCTAACAAAGAGAAGTGTACGAATGTCTACGAAGTAAAATACACACATTTATTTTGCATTTATTTATTCACAGAAGTGAACCAACTTGATCTTTACGTTCATACTTTTTAAAAACACCTTTGTTTGTAAATTCTTGTAAGTATGACCAAGTCACGACTTGACATTTCCAGTTTTCCTCTCTCCTCCTTTTTACATGCACTTTACCCTTGAAAGTGGCTTAGCTACACGTTTATTTGCTCATATATTTTACCATCTTTTCTAAATGTCCATCTGGTCGAGAGAAAACATTTTTTTTAAAGGACTGAACTACACGCTTTACTTTTTTGCTCAGAAAAGGATATGTAATTCTTTGTTCAAGAATTAATGCTCATCTTCATTTTACATGAACCAGATGCAATACTGAAAGAATTGTTAATTCTAACAAATAAATCGTAAAAGGGATTATTTTATATTGAATAATGAGCAACGTTTGAGCATTTGTTTTGGTTCCATACTAATGTGTTCTTGTTCTTGCAAAAAAGTAGAAACATGAGAAATCTCACATTTTTTACAAACAGGATGAAATCAAACAAAAAGTATGCTCAAGTCCATATTTTTTAAAGACAAAAATGATTGGTCTCCCTTTAAATTTCATACAGGTATGAGCATGAAAATGGTTTTTGATATAAATTCATCTTATTAACTTTTTTAATTTATGACCGTCATTTAAAAAAATCAGCAGTAAAGGCGGCACAAATGTAATCTAATGTGCCACAACATAAAACATAATATTTTGGGTACATTTCAACGATGTGGTGAAGGAACTACTACCTCCTTAATTAATTAATTTTGTGTTTGAGAAGTACCTCCTTGATGAAAGTCGAATTCATCCTCATCATCATCTTCGCAAAGTATGAAAGAAGCGGACTCTCTCATTTTGTCAATTTTCATACAAGCCGCTTGCATTCGCACGACTGAACCGCTGCACCTCCATCAGAAGGAGGGGAGAGGACGATGAGTTCGCCAAAATTAATGTATGACGAAGAAAAATGGAATATCTGGATGATGATGATTATAATTAAGTAAAGTCATGTAATGCAAAATATTCGCAGTGTACTTTACCAGAGTAGGTGACAGAAATATGGCCACAATGATGATCATCATAATTTTTTTTATAAATAGGTATCACGACGACTAGTACAATCTGGTTTAGAATCCAATAAGTTCTTCGCTATCTTACAATTAGTACAAACTATTATCATCATGGGCACTTTTTTATCCTCCCTCACATACCTGAACATTACGTTTTTGTAATTTGATTAAGCTTCATTCTTTTTCCATTTCAATTAACAATAGACATACTTTTACAAAGTGGACGAAAAAGGATACAAAACTTGAATGAGATGATGATGATGGCGGTGCGGGTTTGTCTTCTTGGTCACATATGAAAGAATTAAAATGTATGAGATAAAAAATTCAGGTACTATCTTTAAAAGAAAGAATCTACATATAAACGTAGTAACAACGGTAGCTGTGATTTACCTTATCATTCGTTGTTGCTTGATTTGGAATCATGATCAGCAGCAGCAGCACATGAAGAAAATCATTTCATGACTTATCAAGCGGACTTTGAAAGTTTAAATGAAGGAAAGGGGATTTTTAATCTGTATTGAAATCATTTTTGTCATAATGCTTAATAAACACATGTATTTAGAAAAATGTACCGACCAACCCGAATAATCATTAATGAGATAGGTAATATAGAGAGATGACAAAATTCGATTTGGGAGCTGTCGCCATCATCACTATAACTTTGAACTGTGCATACTATGTCTGTCGCATCCTTTCTTTTTCCCTCCACCTTCACTTCACATCATCTGCTTCTCATCGCTATTTAAAAGGCAAAATGTACATTTAAATAACCATGAAAGAGTTTGCTTTGAATGATGATAGTGTTTTTCTTGAACAGAGGGTAAAAAATCTCATTTCAAAAATAAAGTTCTTTTCTTTCTTTAAATTTCTTTTTATTAGTCGTGTGTATTTTACTACCACCACTATTTACAACTACTATGCACACACAGCGTGGCAATTTTCACGTCATTTCGTCTCTAATCATGTCTCAAAGAGAACACAAAGTTTTGCCTAGTCATCCCCTTTAGCAGGAGCTGTAATAATCAACTAGAAAAGAGAAATATAATGATTATGCATTATGAATTATCTTGGTTGAGATTTTTAAAGTCAGTTTAGGAAAGACTGTGCTACTGTTCCTCAAGTTGCATAGATGGATGGGTGCTATATGCTCACAAGAAGATGTATTTAACATAAATTCCCATCGAATTTCGTCATAATCATCTTGTGAGAAAGATGCATATACTTTGATAGATCTTTGTAAAGTGATAAAAATATAATGATGCGTTGCTGACCACTAAAGACGGATGGAACGGAGTGGTAATAAAGCACCTTGCTTTTTTCTTTCTCCCACTCTTACCTAAACACCTACTTTTGTACTTGTTGTTAATATTAATGGTGAATAAGTATGTGAAAGAGAAGAAACACAGCTAAACAGGACACTAATTGAAGTATTCCATCCCATTATCGAAAAGGAGTAAGTAGGGATGCATATTAAATCATGAGAGAACGAGTTGAGCACTTTCATGCCACTCCATAACCAAACAGAGTGAAAAAGAGGGGGCTACACTATTTCCAATATTTCTCCTTCAAAATTCGCAGCAGGGACACTTCAAAATATCATTATTCTTGCATTTTTGAGATGTACCTTCCTTTCTAATAATTTGCTACAACAACGCGTAAAGGGTAGAGCCATTTATAATGCAAAGGATTGAGAAAATTAATCAAAACGTGCACTTTAAAACTAAGGGGACATTTTTGAGGAATGAAGTTCCACAGATATGATTCTAAAAGTATTACGTTTTTAATAAGCCAAAAAAGTCTGAAAACTACAAGAAAGAACCCAGAATAGTAGTAAATCTAAGTATTCAACCACAAAATTATTGTATTGCAGATTGTCTGGTATTGTGCCTGCATTTTTTGTTATTATTTTAAGTATTATACAACCATAATTATGCAATCACCCCGAATTACGTTTACAGCTGGCTTTATCATCATTACGCGGTAAAACTCATTAAATATTCTCTCCGTATTTGATTTGATAAATTTATAACTTGATGCTGATCGCCGCAAGTGAACAATAAAAGTAGCATTGTTGAGTAATATCATTTTTTTGGGAAATTCCACTTGCAAAAAATGACTTGCCACAACCATTTCAAGGCCTTTGAAAAATATTTCTATTTTTAATAATATGCTTGCATATGGAACCAATCACTTTCAAGGTGTTTTCCTCGAGAAAAATTAATATCATTCTCTATTATTTTACCATTACCACTTTGTTCTACTCGATTTTCATTCCAAGAGAATTTAAACTTACTTTTCCTCATTCATTCTACCACCATCAACGGAATTAGTCATGTTAATTTTATTGACCGGATCATTAGAGAAATTACAAAAAAGCGGGCAAGGTCAAAAGTTCAATGTTTCTTAAGAGTCTCTCCGTAACATCATCCTTGTTAGAGTCATATAATATCCTAATCAATTTGAAGGACTCTCTCTTTCAAATCACCCACAAAATATGTTCACCGTCAATAAAAATCGTCAGTTAATCACAAATTCACTCTATTTATGCATAGATCCATTTAAGCCAACCAAACTTTGCCATACCCATCATATTATTTACGTTTGCAAATATCATCACATTATTCATATTTATTTTGCATAATATTTGTGTGCATTTTTTGAAAAAGAACACTTTAAAGGTTTTTGTCTTACACTTCCCACTTTAGTGACCATCTCATAAAAAAGATTGCAAAAGGCATTCGTGGTTCCATAGATGCACACCTTTTACTTGTGTTGTTGTTTTGAAATTTTTAAATAGTACGATAATAATGATGACTTCAAAAGAGCACAGTGTGAGTGATTGAAAGAGTGTCGAACTAGCGCTGGGAATCATACGGGGTAAATTATAATATTATTATATTGACGTGTAAAAAACAGTATGCTTCATTGTTTCTGTATGACACGTTTGGTCAGCTCAGTAATTTCTTAACGATCATCACGAGAAAAGAAAAATACGGAAAGGCTTGCTTTGTTAATGCTGTCATGACTTTCCCTAGTTGTAGTAGGGAGAACGATGGTAATAATAATGATGATGGCAGAAAAGGAATTTTTAAAGCGCAATTCATTCTCTTTAAACTTGATGGAGGAGGGCATTCATAATACATTCTTGCTTTGTTTTTTACTCGTATCTTTAAAATTGTACGTAGGATTGTCTAAAAGAGGATGGATGTTTATGTTGCTAAGCAATAAAAACGAAGAAATCAAATCATCATTCATCTATTTCATTTCCTAAATCTTTCTTTCAGCTTCTTTCATCAAAGAACAAAGATGATGTTGATGATGAGTTTGACGATGGTAGGAAGGGTCATCCTACTTTATAAAGCGCAGAGAAAATAAAAACCACACCTTGAACAGCTTTCTTGTTCTTTCCTTTTGAAATAATCACTTGTTTTGTTGTTGGTGTGGAACTTTGCCGGAATAAATGCTTTTAATTTAGGCTTAAAACATTAGCTCATTTAAAAAACTGCAAGACCTTATTAACTCATCAACAAAAAACGATTCATTGTCAAAGCTCATTTAGAGGATTTTAAGATGACTAACCCAAAATCACTCCATAAACTACGAATTCATATAAGCAAGTATTCTCAAAGTTCAAGTAATTAATCAACAGCAAAAGAGAAGAAAGAAATGGTGATCACGAGGTTGATGTTGGCAACGCGATGAGTGAACAGAGCGGTTTAATCTTTCGTAAGGCGTGTCATTTTACAAAAAATATTTAATCTGACCCGTATACATAATTAATCAAGGTGATAATACAGACATTATTTATGTTAAACTCTCCACTGTCCCACACATTTAAACACAATAATTTCTTATTCATTTCTCTAGATTAACTCATCTTGAAAAAAGACTGACTTAGCTTTTTGAAAGCTGCATGAAACGAAGTGGCGAATACAACACATTCTTGCATAATTTAATTAAATTTCAAAGCTATAAAAATATCCACTTGAGGTACAAGTCAGAAAACAAAAAGAAGAAGGGAAGGTGTTTATGGCTTTGTTTTTTCATCTTCCGCATCTGCAAATTTTTAATTCAATCTGTCGAATATTTAATATAAGCAATTGTGAGTGAGTGTTCATTCATTCACTTAAGTTAATACATGGTTTGCGGAACACACAAAAAAGAACTCCTCAGGCGGAATTATCCTTTCTTAAGTATCATCATCATTTTACATCGTGATCGGATATGGGGATGGTATTCAAAAACACATGAGAAGAAAATGAAAGCTAATTACATTAAAACATAATAATTAAAGCTTACAAACAAGTCAAAACATGGCTTTAGGCTAAAATGGAATAAGAACAAGAGATGAGGACACGGTTTTAAAAAGGATGAAACTGCTGCTGTGTGAAATATGGGATGCTGCAAATTAATGAAGGATTACAAAATGGGCAATGCATAGGTAGTAAAGTAAGAAAGGAAGACAATTTGTACTTTTCAATATTCGCAATTTGAGTTCCTAAATCCTTGAATTGTCAAAGAAAGAATAATGACAGTAAAAATCGAAATATCTTAGTTTTTATCATGTTTTTTTCTTCTATTGTTACCAGAGTCACGCCTGACGGAGGCAATGGAATAGAAGAAGGGAGATTAAAAAAGTAAAGTTTCAGAGAAGCTCCAATCATTCTCTCCACCACGATGACAAGCAAGGACGCTGTACAGACAAGAATGATTATCGTCATTGTCAGTCATTATTTATTTGATTTGAAAGAAGGATTAGCTAATTTTTGGATAGTTTTTAGGTAGCTTGTGTAGTTAGCATACTTCTGTCCTTCTCTTCTATTTCGTGTACATTGTGACAGTAGAAAAATAGTTTTGATTTGAAAAATTCAAAAAGAACTTGAAATTTGTAAAGAATGACATTAAAAAACAAAACTTCGTTACAGCGGTGTATTTATAATTAAAAATAGAATTTTACATGACCACAGAATGAATAAAGTAATGCTGGGAGATTTACAATTTTCTCATTTGCAATAACTGGCAAATTAGCTTCCATATTTAAAATTGTGCCAAAATTGTGTCATGGTCTAGGTTTAATATGCTCCTGCTTTTACTTATTATCAATTGTTAAAATTTATGCTAAATAAGCAGATTAGAAACTTTTTAGGTGTCTATTTATGACAAATCATAGCACTTATGGGAAAAACATTTGGTGAACTTTCTACAAATATAAAGGATGCCATTCTTTGAAATTTTTTGTCTCTCAAATTAATTCATTTAACATTCCATACACTAACAATAACACTATTTACAATAACACAATTGCGAAACGTGTAATTAAGGGTTCTGAACAAGCTTTAGTCCTAATCTCGGCATTTCCATTCATTTTTATTCATGGGCCAGTAATGAAAAGAGAAATGTCTTTTTCACTTTCTTGTTTCTCTCGCAAACAGAGCAAATGATGATGAGGCAAAAAATATTTAACAAGCATTACTATTTTCTTATTTGTGTGTCCGTGCTAGGGCAGGTAGTAATTGGTATTACACATTTTACCTGTGAAACAGTTTAAAATTTTCCTTTCACTCTCAAAAGAGAGAGAAACTTTCCTTCATGTATTTAAACTAACAAAGATGCAAATCAGTACATTTCTATTTTTTAATGTACACGCAGTTACTCTTTTACGTGTTTGTATTAATGAGTCTAACAGTGAAGGAAGGAAAATTGTACTAAATGTGGAAAGTGGCTTTTACGGCTTTTTGTTCATCCATTTTTTCATCAGAATAAATTTTATTTGCTAATCTTATTTAAGAATCTTAAAATTGTCTACACGAATAAAATTAGTAACCTTTTAACAGAATAAGTCACGTTTAACTTTAACATTCACTTAAATCTAGACATCCTCAGTTAGAATCCTTTTAAACCCCCATATTTCTTCCAACTTACGTCAAAACTATCTTTAAAATCAAATCGGAAGAGAAAAATTAATTTACTCATTTCAATCATTTTCAATTCAATCAATTCCACTTTTTCTATAGATTTTTGAATGTTTCATCTGCGATATTATAAAACATAAAACTCTAACTTGCTATTACTTGAGTTACTTTGCTACTCTTCAAAGACAGGTTGCAATAGGTGCCTAAAAGACAATATAAAGTTACACTGGTTGTAATTCATTTTGTTTTTCTGCGTGTCTTTGACTAGACATTATTTTACCAACTTAAAATAAGAATGTGCAAACAAGATGAAAAAGTGGAAGTCATTCGTGATTTAATACTGCCATGACTGGCTTAAAACTGTTTAACTCCAACATATAGGCGAAGAAACGAATCAAATGCTGCTGTCTCTCAAAATAAATAGAGTACGGACTAGGTTTTTCTATTCATCATGAAACTGTTTTGATGCATTTAACTTTGCTGCAGATACAGAAAGTATTTTTCACCGTCTTTACAATTAAAAAATAAAAGTGGGGGAAATGAATGAAGGGCACATGAAGGCTTTTCTTTTAATATTTCTGTTTCAAACATAATTATAAACCAATGCAAAATTATTTATCATGAAACTATTTTGAAAAAACGGGGTTCGTCATGTCCACTGCGTTTTTACAGCTGAAACAACATGATAACAGGATGGGCATTAGATGAAGAGGTTGGTCGTCATAATCATTGCATAGAAGATATTGCAAGTCTTTTGCTTCTAAAAATCACATTTGCCTTTTAAGATAAATGATTACAAAGAAACCCGACAGCATAATATAGCTCCCTTTAACATGCCATCACTTTTTGTATAAAGCCAGGTAAAAAATGAATAAATTGAGAAAATTATAAGTGGAAAATAATATGATTGTTGTAGTAATTTATATGAACCGTAGCAAACACAAAGTATCCACATTGTATTAAAAAGTATTGGTCAATTACAAATATTTTGTTATAAAATGTGATGAACTTTTCTAGAAAATGGCATGAAAAAAGAGGCCCATCACTTAATCTATGAGGCATATAACTACACGATAATGATCATCATATTACTGATTATTATTTCTTTAAAGTGGAAGATGATGAACAAGAGCTGAAAGATGAGAAGGTCTCGTTACAAAACAAAAAACGATTCGGTTCGTCTGTACTCATCATAATCTTCTGTAGAGTTGAAGAGTGCAACAATAAATGTGAATCTGCCATAACAATTCATTTGTTAAATGACATGAAGAGTATCAGATAGAAAAAGGGTGAGAGAGATGATTCAATGTGGACACGGTCATGATAATGTCGAGATGCGCTCCTTCTTTAATTTTAAGAAAATTATTAAAGAAAATATCGCTTTGCAAAATAAGTTAAAAGCGTTATTGGTTTTTAGAGATGAGATACCTACTTCTTCTTTTGATATTGATTTGGAAACCGAAGAGCTTCTTTAGAATGTTGAAGAGCCTTCTTTGCGTTTATAACAAAAGAAGGAAGAATGGGTAGATTAGAAAGGTAATATGATCTTTATTACTTTAGTTCAAATATGATTTTATTATGTGTCCTATCTAAAAGGTTTATAAAGTAAAGAAAAGGATGTGAAGATGATGGTGGCGGTGTTGAAGATGAGAGTCCATTAATTACCGTCAGTCAAGAGTCAACCATTTTTTATCAGAAATGTACCAAAAATCCAATTACGTAAAGCATGCTAAAGAGCCAGAGACGTTCAGCGTCCATCATTTCACTTTAGAAAAAATCCATTTAGAATACCCTCGAACAGAAATGACGTATAGTTGTGTTCATTTACCCGTTTACTTTTCTGCTAACTTCATTTCGCATCGTTTTCTCATTTTTAATAAAAAAGACTCAAGTGGACGAGATTTACTGTAAAGATTTTAAAGCATTTACTTTTCTTAAAATGTTCAACATGATTTCTTATCTTTTATCAGAAGAGTATTGAGCTCGCTTTATTTGCTTTCCTAATTTATTTCTATGATGATGAAGATATAATATATTTACAAGATTGCCTATTTTTATTTACATTTATGTCCGTCTCTCTCCTTTCATATTGCGTTTATCGACATTTACAAATGACATACAACTACATTTCATCAATAAAATTGATGATGATACCATTACATAATAATAAAAGAGGACCTCTTCATAGCTCATTGATTGCTCTGTACATACAAAACGAAACAAATCGAGCCCCTCCTGTTCCACTATCATAAACTCTTTCTTTTATCTGTCAACAACAATCATCAAAGATTTTACGTGCATTAATTTACTTTATTTTTAAATATAAAAACTCTTTATTGAATACACAGCAGACGCCGAATCATTTATGAAAATGCCACAAATATATTCGTACGCAATAATACAAATTGAAATCAATACTGTTTATTCAAGAGAGAAGAAAAAACTTTCCAAAACAAGTAATAAGAAAAAAGGTGTGCAAAAAAGATTGCAATGTTGTTTTCTGTTGCTTCTGCATCTGATGCTAAATTTATCTTGAAAAAGATGAAATTGAAAAGGGAGTGTACTTTTTATTTTATAGCTGCCACTTGCCACCAACAAAATAGCTACTCTTTACCATCACTTTATCCTCTCATCATCATAACGAGAACTATTTCAACAAAAATTCTATTACTTATTTAACAATCCACTGTTTGTTGAGGAGATGTGGACATAAAATGAAAATGACTAAATAGGCTTGTAATAATAGTAAAGCAGTATTTTTTTAAATGACAGTAAAATATAAACAGAGGAAATGCAAAGACATGAAGAAGGCTGTATAAGAGCATTGCAAAAATAATGGCAATCATAAAGAAACACGAGACTCGAGAGGATTATTTTATTTTACTTCTGTGCGTCTTCACAGGAGTTTCTCCAATTTCATGCTCATCATTATTATTATGATCCTCGAATATTTATTATTTAACTTGCCTATAACTTGCTCTAAGGAAAAAAGTGGAACAGATGAGCAACGCCACCCGTGCCACCACAACGTGCGTAATATAATACTCTTTAGCTTATAGCGATTTCTTTAATTTAAAGCATTGAGCTTTGTTTGACATTAAGAAAAATCCTGTCATGTATCTTTTGTAACTCGTGTTGTTCTAAAATATTTGTAACTTTGCAAACAAAAACTATCAACAAAGATATTTTGTAAGGAATGCAAAACGTCAACAATTACTTGCAGAATGAAAAAGTCAGATTATTCCTCCTTTTTGTCTTTTAAAACAGCTTCAACCGCTTTCCTTCAGTCCGACTAGTTTTGCGGTTTTGTGTTTAAAAAGGGAGAAAGGTACCTCCCAAATTTGATTTTGATTGAGCTTATAATTTTTAATCAAACCCATTCTCCCCTTTGAATAGGCAATTTCAATTTGCACGCTCAATTCTACATTCTCATTCAAAAAATTCTCGATTTCTTGGTAGAAGGAAAAGAAATGAAAAATTATCTATCAAGAAACATCAATCAGAAACTGACACAAATTGTTGTAGTCTGACAATCCAATATTATACCAGAAAACGATTTAAAACACTGCAAGTTTTTATTTCTAATCAAATTAAATGAAATATTTGGTGTTAGTCAGCACTGACCAGATTTTAATATAATTTAGAAGAAGGATAGATAAGCGCGTTATATTTTTAATATTTGTCGAAACTGGATATTTGTTTGTTCTTCTGTTTGAATGAAACGGGGAATGATTAACAAAAACAAAAAAGGTATTTATAGATACAAAGTAATGCAGTTCATTTTGCACTGTAATGATTCATAACTATCAAAATATCACATATCCTGCGTATTTACTATATCTGTCTCCCCTTTCCTTCTTTGTAAATCCAAAGATTTGTTTCGTATTATGACTTGCTTGAACTAAATAAGGAAATGGTAGAGTAAGTGAAATCATTAACTGATTGCAAAAAGGAAACTTCCTGTTATATACCTTTCAAAATGAGTATGATAATGTCAAAGAATGCAATTTTTCAAAGATTGCTGCGAAGATAGTGACGAAGCGATGATATCTTTCAGTTTTTACAGGAGACACCGAATGTAATGATGTCAACAAGACGTGCAGTTTGTTCGTATCCTTCTACATTTCCCTATTTTTCATTCCGTTATAATAAGATTACCGATTCTATTAGCATCTTTTATAAAAATGACGATTCGGCAAGAAGGGTTAATGTAAATTAGCACAATGACACATTCATCATCAATGCTTCTTTTTGGTGGCTCAGCAGGACAGGCGTGGATCGTAAATGATCGGAGAAGGTTTTAAAGTTACACGTTTTCTCTTAAAACCTCTACCAACTGCCCATCATAAAAAAACTTTTGCAACAAACAACAACAGCAGCAGCAGCTTTATCACTAGTCAAACGAGTAAATCACCGAGTGATTCTCTTTTTTATTCTCACAGAAAAATTGCAAGTCTTCTGAATCTCCCTTGTTCAGTGGGTAGATTCTCTGAATGTGTGTTTATGTGCGCGCATGAATAAGATAAAAGTGATAAGTTTGATGACCATTCACATTCCTATTATCAACGTCTTCATCATTATCATCATGGAATGGACCATATATACTTATTTTTTCATTTCATTTCAATCTTGTTCCTTTTAAATGAATTCTTGGTCACGATGTGGATTTTTCCTTGTTCTACTCTTCTTCTTTTTCTCAAATGATCGCGATCGCAAGGTAGTTTCCCGTTGGTAAATGTTTTCGAATGAAGAATGGTTTTGCTCCACCATCTCTCATTGATCGTTTTTCTTTTGCAATTTTTCGTAGACACTTTAAAGAAACAACAAATTCCTTTTCCCACTCTCTCGACTCAACTCTTAAGGAAACTGTGCGAGATTGGGAATGATGACGGAGGAGAAAAAGGAGACTGTGAGGTTGAAAAAAAAAACCTTTGCTCCTGGTGTAATAATGGTTGATACTGTTTAGCTTCTAGGTCATAGCACTCGTACTCGCTTTTCCCTGCTACATTGTTATTATCATTTTTATTTGAGGTTGATCACGGTCGCGATCTTTTTCGTCTCTGAGAACAGCATGCTGATCATAGTCATCATGATCAACATGTTGCTGATGATAATGATGATCATGAAAATGGTCGCAAATATATCTTTAGAAATGTGTGATGTCATCATGAAGAAATAATGACGATGGTTAAATAAAACAAGACTCATGAAATATTCAATTTGTGCAAAAATTCACAACCCTTTTTAGTCCGTTAACCTATGCCTTAGATCCATATCCTCTGGAATGTTTTGAATTTTAAACTGTTGTCGTCATGCGATTCATATCTGTCGTTGTCATTTTGCTCGTTCAAATTGGGAATGGTTGTTGGGTATAAGCAGAGGACATTCTAAAGAATTGTTTTCTCACAGCAGCAACAAAATATCGTCAACTGAAAGTATTTTGCTTGCTTATGGTCAGCTATTTTTGTCCATTATTTCGTGCATAAAACCAACAATAAAATGGGGATTTGTAAAAAAGTGGAAACATTAAAGAAAACAATGAAAAAATATGTAGATTTTGTTAAGCAGCAGTAAAACTAAACCTTTATGACCATCAAATACTGACCATTTGTGTGGCTTATCTTCGCCCAAGTTAGGTATTACTTGATAATGATTGTGCATATATTTTTGTAAAAACACATCTCAAGTGTAAAGTCAAGGATTGTATAATTTTAAAAATGTAAAACTTAATATGTACAAGGAAGAAGAACTTTTCCCCCAGAAAAAGGGCTGAATTTCTTCAAAACCTTTAAAGTACAGAAGCTGCAATGATTCTTGCAAAATGATCGTCTCCTCTCACAATGTCAAACTTTAAGGCTGTCGGTGTGCCAAATAACATTCGCATAAAATGTAGATTTGGACTGGCTCATTTACATATGGATATACAACGCATTATAACAATGCACAATAACTTTTTCGCCTTTCCTTTTTTACTAACTTGATCTTGTTCCTCGCCCTGCTTCGGTAAATTATACTCAAAGATTTTCCCTCTCATATATTCATCTCACTTTCGTTCCTTTTCTTCCATTTTACTCCAAAAGAGAATTATCAACATCGTTACAAAAGTAAAACAAAAAATGACAAACACGAGCGACACAAACAAACCAGGTGTGTTTAAAACTTTAAAAACTACAGCCATAAACTAACAGCGGAGTAATGACACAAAGTAAGAAAAAAGAAGAGGTGGCATAATTATTTGCCTTTTTTCGCCAACTAAATTAGCAAGTCCAACTAAAAAATAAACGATTTTTTTAGATAGAAACACATTGTTCACCCCTCTCATTGTGTCATTCCCATCGTCAACAATAACTTGTCTAATTTCTTCACATTATTGCAGAAATTAAGGATGATAAAGCTTGTCAAACCACAACGGTCCGTATTTTGGTATTGGGTAGGAACATTTCAAAGACAAAATGATCCCAAAATGTTGAATTCGAGGGTAAAAACAATTCACGTCTTTTTTAAATGTGTTGATTGTTATTGCCGTTTTTCATGTTGTTTTTAAAAGATTGTGCAAATGATGGCGACCATAATAAAACTATCCTTACAAATTTTATCTGTCCTCTTGTTTTTTCATAGGAAAATACTTTTTCAGTTTTTAGCCCGAATGACCCCACCATAATCATTTATGAAGGGAAATATATCACAAGAGACTCCACACCCTCGCCTCATGCATTACATTGAAATTCTTCAGAATTGTAAAGATAATATGCAAGGGTGTTGGTATCTGCCCTTTGTTTTCACCTTTGCAATAATTTTACACATTTTTTCATCCCTTTCAATTCCAACAGAGTTGCTGAACGCGTTAGTTTACATGCAGTGCAACTCGTAGAGGGTATGAATGAACCTCTTTGATTTTAATCATTTTATGAGTGCACAATATCACATCCCTTCTAATAATCTGCAGCAAAGTATTATTTTTTCTTATAGTAACAACATATAACCTATCATTATATCTCTCGTCATTAGAAAAGCGTGAGTTTAAAATGAGGGCTATAAACAATAAAAGAGTCAGAAAGATGGAAGACTTTAGCGATTTATTTATTTTTTATAAGGAGAGAAATAGAAAATTCTTTACGTGTTTGTACTTGTACAAAAAATATAGAATCATGCTGTTACAATAACTGAATAAAATTCCTGTCAAAATTACATTTTTCCTGTTTAAAATGATTTTTTCGTAGAAATTTGCTTCCTGAAAAGTATAAAATACGTTATTACAAATAAACTATTTGACTCTTAATGTAAACCAAGTATATAGTTTGATTTAATAAATTTCACTCAATATTTTGCTTTTAACCTAGTGCCTCAAAATAAGGGTAATGAAGTGCACATTCCATTATGCAAATGAATTCTGAAATGCTAAATTCACTGCTTTCTAAAAACAGAATTGGTTTGAGGTGTGGGCACGGGACACCAATGATGTTTGTTTAGGCTGAACCAGAACTTAAGTAGGAGCCCTCTGGGCTTGTATTCATTTAATTCACGAATAATTTGATGCACACCTTTGTCAATACCTGGCTTATGATTTAATATTTTAAAACAGAAAAATGAATTCTTACAAAATATCACATTCCATGTTTTCATTAACAACTTTAAATAGTTTTTACTTGATATAAAATCATGCATAAATATTAATATTAGCAAAAATTCTAAGGGCAATTGGGTTTCATCTCGCTATCGGTTTTACGAGATCATGTAAATTTCAGGTAATAAATCCTGGTTGGATTTTGCAATTTTCAAAAAATCCTTTGTAAACACAAAAAATACGCGTAAAAGGATTAAATTATAGTAAACGCTTAAAATCGAAGTTTATTTCATGCAAAAAAATCAGTTTTTGTGTAACTAGATAACACACGACGAGAAAAAGACGTATTACTTGAATACGTCTTTTCTCCTTAGAATAATGATTGGCTCTATAAAATAAATACTACTTGCAGCGTCGTATCAAAATCAACTGTTTTGCCTTAAAATCATCTTTTAAGGGTTATAAAATCATACAATTTTAATAATAAGAAAGAAAGGAGCCATTATGGGAGAAGCTATTCGAAACCGGCAATGATATACACAGGTATATATAAAAAAGTGATTTCTTTTTTGACCTGCAACAGTAGTACAAGTATATATCTGTTTATAAAGATATGAGGATAATAATAATAATCATAATAATAACCCTGATCATCATTATTGCCTTTTTCCATAATATCGTCATCCTATTCCCTCATAGCAAAAAAAAAGTTGGAAAGAACACTTCTCTGTAAAGTACTTTGACAGGTGTAGTATTTCATACAAAGCAAGTTTGGTCAGTTTTTGAGATAAAATTTACTCTTTTTGCAAGAAAAATTGCTTCTTATAACTTTTTAAAAATCGTTTTTTGATATAAACTTGTGCAACTATTTAGATCCTCAGTATAAAGTGCATACCACCCTATTGAAAAAGTAGTGAAATGCTAGAAATCTCTTTTTATATTTAATTTAAGGAAAATATAGTTTAGGAAGAACCCTGTCGACAAGAATAAATGACGACAACAATAACTCTAATGCCGCTGCAGGTTCGAAACTTTCTTTTAATAATTCAAAGGAGTGCATTTGAAGCTACTGATTGATATCGAGAGACGCATCATCGTTAGAATTATTTTATCTTTATGTGAATTAGTGTTCTGCTGCTACATGCATAGCTAGGTAGGTATGCATTTTCATAAAGAAACTACTGAGCCCTTCGATCTCCAAGGTTGCTTTATTAATTTTTTAAGAAAATGAGCAACAGCAAAGCTTTTTTAGTTTTCAACCCAAATTATTTCAAATTTGTTTCGCTTCCATTCCCATTTTCCATTCTTTCCATACTAGTAGCTGCTTCGTTTCATTTCGAAGAATAATTCTACAAAACAATGTAGCGGTGGTTGGGAATGCGTTAGTGAGGGAGTGAATGAAAGCAGAATAGGGTTTTCCTTCATTAAATATTATCCACAGCAGCAGTAATGTGGAAGCAGCAGTGTTTGATAATTTATAACTGTCACAAGGAAATAACCTGATTTCTAAAGAAAGGCTAAAATAATAACAAAAATAGGATTCAATTCATTGTCTGTATCTCTTTCCCTTTTTCTCATTGGATTGTTATAGTGAGAGACTTTTATAGCATTTTAGTATATACCACATGATGCTGAAAATCGCATCGTCTTCAACTCAATTACCTAAACACCACGATTTTTAATAAGAATCAGTCACCTAAAAAAGCAGAGAAATGGAAGGAGAAAGGAGAGCCTTTTCTTTACAAAAAAATATATTTTTCGACGTGTGTGTTTGAGTGAGCAGAGCGTATCATATCACATCACATAAACACCGCTTTTACAACCAACTTTCATTTAATTCAAATTCCTTTTTTGCTCCTCAAACTCAATTTGCGTCAAATCCTTTGCCTAAAACTATTTATTTGGGTTTTTATTATTAACCAACAAACCAACTAACCACAATCAATAAAGAGAAAAAGCCACGAATTTTTATTATTACTAGCTCTTTTTAAAAATATGAATAATAAAAACAGAAATAATTTCTTTTTTACGCTTCGTTGTTTATTTCGTTCGTATTTCCATTCTTTCCCTCTCACTGAAAATTACTCTTTCTTGAATATTACATTAGAAAATTATTCAACACCAATCTGAAGCTTTTCAAAGAACACATTGCTTGACAAAATGAAAGATGATGAACATCAGCATCAAGTTAAACTCATACCTTAATTCCTATTCCGCTCCCTGCTATCTGTTCATTTAAAAGTATCATATCATCTGTTTGCGTTTGAGCATATGTATGTAATTTTTTAGCTAAAAGAAAATCAAAAGTTGATAAAAAATGTGAAAAAGGTAGATCCCATGTTGGGCTCTTTCGTATTATTTCAAGACAGTTATTAATGAGACACCGGCACCCTATCACCGTCCGTCTGTCCGTCATTATTACTACCAGAGAGAAAGAGAATCAACATCATTCCGTCTTTTTCTTTGTGCTTGCTCACTCAAAACATCTTGTATCTGGTACAAGCTGTAGGAAAAACTCGGGCAATTCTAAAACCAGCTTAAACATTTAAAATATCCTTAAAAAGCAAAATTGTACAAGAGGACTAGCATTATTAGAAGAAAACCACATCTATTTATAATATTTCCACGCCAGATTTGCCACGTACATGAATTCCTTAGGCCTCAATAGCAATTTAGAACTTGTCACTGGTCATTACTCGTTCGAAGAGGAAAAGCGTTTTTATACAATTCAGTTTCCCTTCACATTTTCATACGCTTTGACGGCGACCGTCTTTATCTATAAGCGTCTAGCTTTCTTTCTTATTTTATGCCTTGACAAATACTAAAATTGCTAAGATGACATGGCAGGGTGGAAAGAAAAAAAGGTTGCGCTATGCTTGATGTTGATATTTTCAACCATTTATTCGCGACATTTTTGAAAACTGTTGCATTCAAGATCCTATACAACAGTATTTTACTAGAAGCGCAGTAAGTTAAAGTTATTTACATGTATCATAAAGAACAAAATTATTAAATATCTACTACAAAAATATGCTGCCCTCCTGCAGCTTACATAAAAAACCATCGCTAACTACTACAATACTACATGTCAAGGAATTGGCTTTGCAAAAATAATCTTAGCTGAAGTAACCGGTAATTGAAATTTCCCACCGATTTCCCAAATTTAAACTATTTTAGGTTAGATTCATTAGTAAAGAAGTTGTCCAATGGTCTCACAATATTACAGGAAAATAAACAATTATTTGATTAAAAGATGATAATTAAAGAGTTTTATTGATGAGCCATCTGTAGCATTAGGGTAAAAGGTTGGGGCATGTTGAGAACTCGATGACATGTTTTCAAACACCGACAAATGTCATGCAAAATGATAATAAAGAAGGCATAAAAATTATTGCTTTACATGACAAAATCTTGCTTTACATAATCCAAATGAATCACTAAATTACCACTGTTATCACTACCGTCAACATCACTGCTGTTGCCATTTCGTTTATCGCGAAAATAAAAAAATTGTAGTAGCTGAATAAACAGTAAACAGAGGCAACAACAACAGCAGAATTTTCACTCTGGTTTTTATTGCTCCTGATGACTTGATTCTAATTCACGAGCAAGATCAGAAAAAAAGGAACATTTTATGAGAATTGGTTTTACTGGCGCTTGGCGCAACCGGTGGTGAAGACGGCCACGCCTTATCATCATCAATGAAAATAAGTTATCCTATAAAGAACAGGATGGTCATGATGCCACACATTAGAGAATGTAGTAGCCACTGCTACTGCCGCACATTTTGTAAATGCCCTCGCATCTCACAGATTGTCATTATTAGTCGGCAAGTGCCCCATGCTGCTGCTCTTCGTACTTATCAGGATTGAGATGATGATGATGAGAATGAAGATAATTGTGACGTTTGTGAATAAAGTTATGCGAGGAGTGTGCTAGCTTCTGCTGGTGTTTGCTCTACATTGCAACAAAGTAACAGCAGCGGCTACACCAACAGCTAAACTCATTGTTGCTCTCATTGTTACATTTCTATGCAATTATCATTTTCTTTTGCTTTCTTTTTCCCTCCTAGTCGACGTATTTTCACTTCAATACTTTGCTGCATCATATCCTTTGCCTTTCAATTTATTTCTATCACTCCTTTGCAGAATCAAAACAGCGGTTGTTGTAATGAAGCCCAAGAGTTTCTTCAGCTCCCGCTACTTGCTGTTGTTTCGATTGAAATGATAAGAAATGAAAAGCCAAGGTGTGTTCTATAAAATAACTTATCGACATGTACACCTTCCGTATAAAGCGTGTGCAAACGTGGGTGGGAAGCTTAAGGAAAGCGAAAGAGAGGGGAAAAAGATGAATGAGATTGCTGATTTTTTCAATACTTTAAAATCAACAATGGCAATCGATATCTTATTCTCGAGACCAGCAACAGCGTAACAGATTTTTATTGAAAGGGAATAAAATGAGATTGAGATAACCCAGCTTTCAGTTACGAGAGGGAATGTGGCAGAGGGAGATAAGAATTCTAGATCAGGAGCTGTAGCAACAACGAATAAACAGGGCTTTATCCTGTTATTATAATTTATCCTTTCTTGCCGCCACCGTCATCAACTGAGTCCAGATACTATTGTTATTAAATTGACCCGTAGCAATTTTTGACACCTGCTCCACAGCTTTATCATCATCATTTTCATTGCCTTCCTCCTTAAAATTGAGATTCATTCTGTACATTTATCATCGAGTCCGGGCGAAATAAAAGCTTCTTTTTTAGTTGTTTTAAAATCAAGTGGATAAATGATGTTTTATGGAGCAAACAGGATTTCTTTTTTGATACAATTGTTTGGCCAATTCGTCGCATAAATTAGCAAGAGAAAGAAATCCTGTATGAATTAATGGATATAGGGTTCAGGGCATAGATGAATATCCAAGTTACTTGGATATTCATCTATGGGTTAAGGGAAAATAATGATACACAATTGATCAAGCATGATTGGCGATTTCTCTGGTGATAAAATAATTTTATAGTTGTGTGTTTTATGTTGTTACTTTTGAAAAAATAAGGGAATGAGCGAGAAAAGCAGCATTTGCAGAGAAATCCAAGATTATAATCTTCAACTCTGGCTCTCTGCATAATACATAATACATTGCATCTGCATAATGACATTGTCTTGTAGATTGAATGTGGTGGAATAAAAATGAGATGGAAATTTCACCAATATACCCTTACCAATAAGAATTAGAATATGGTTACTTAAAAAGATGAATGATTTTGATAAGAACACTACATAAATTTTAGTTGGAAATTCAAGCAAGTTTTTAGTCAAGTAGCAGAGTCTCAATATTAAAACTAGATTAAAGAAAAAAGCCCACCGTTTAATGTTTTCCTTTCTTGGGAAGTGTTGGCAAGATCTAAGCAAGCATTTTTAAATACAATTCTTTTTTGTAAAAAAAATCTTACCTTTTTTCACTCTGAGGTCAATACAAGTTGAAGGTGAAGTACTGGAACTACTTCCCCACAAGAGTGAGTTCCAACTAGATGAATAGCTAGAAGGGGAGGAGTCCTCGGAGTCTGAAGTAGAGTTATCTAACATTAGGGAGCTGCTTCCTTCATCTTCTGGTGACTCGCAATTACGGCGAGATCCATCCTCTGATTTGTTTACGGTCAAGTCAACCGGCTCCATTTGAATGGGCGGACACTCCGCCTAAAATTAGCACAAAATCGAAATATTAATTTTTAAATGTCAAAAAAGAAGTTGTCACGATTTTGACGTTTTGCCTTTTTGGCAACAAATTTTCTACACAGGTGGTAATCTAAGAGATCATTAAGTCATCATCATTACCATGAAAGTAGGTATTCACTGTACGTCGCTAATAAGATTCTTTGCACAGCCAGGAAAATATTCTGAAGAAAATGACATTTTAAGCATATGCATACATATTTTAGCATTTTTCTAAATTGTCACATAAAAAGTAACAAAGAATACGTGGCTAGGTGATTGATTGATCACCTTGTTTCAATCTTTTTTCTTTTAATCACTTTTAACACACGCTGCAAACAATGTGGCATAAAATAAAATGGTACTTATTTACATTTGCTAATTTGCTAGTCATTCAAGCCTAGACAGTGCAACAATGATTACTACATATTTCAATGAAATGAAGGAAAGAAAATATCATGGCATTCATGGGATGGACCTTTTAGAATGATAACTTGATTCGTCTTTTCTATAACTTTTGTGGCAAGTTGATTAATTTGTTTAAGATGTGTAGAAAAAGAATTGTTTTGAGAATTTTCAGTTGACAATTAAACACTCCCATTATTTAATTTTTTACTGTAAGAATAAAGCACGTCATTAAAAAGCATTGAAAATCACGATGATAATACTAATTTAACGGATAAACTTTCCAATTGAGCAACAGATGTTGAATTAATTTTACTTTTTGTTTAAAAATGATAATATGATATAATTTTATGCATAGTTATCCTTCCCTTTTCACATTTCTTTAAACAATGGCAAGATCTATTTACACAAATTGAACTTTGAGGAGCATGGACAATAAAAATTGAACAAATAATGTACGCAGGCAGAAGGAACGTATCTTTAAGAGTAGTTCATAGAGAGCAAGTGATTAATTACAAACGAAGAATGAAGGAAAATTAATGTAAAATAGTAACTGAAGTACATCAAGTTTTGTAGAATTGTTGCAGTTCCTCCTTTTCTTGCTTCATTTTAATAAAAATGAGAATATCGTGTAATGACATCAACTTCTAAAAGCAAACAAAATTGTGCATATTCATGACCCAAAAGAGTTCATATTTACGACCTAGTTAGAAAAAGAATACAAAAATATTATAATTTCATTATTTCATTTTTATGTTAGATTTTTAAATGAAAAATATCCTTTTTCTCGTTTTAAATGGACATCCTTGAATTTATATATCAGGTTTTTTTGCAGAAAAAAACAAATTTTAATTAATAACGTCAACCAAAAGTTATTAAGTTGCCTGTTTTTGCATAAAAGGCAAAAAAGTTTATTCATACAGAAATTCACTCGCTACCTTTTTTAACAAGAAAAAAGAACAGTGATGCCTATTGACATTGCAATAATGGCACAACTTGTACGAGCACGGCATTAAAATAAGAAGCTATTTGTTATAGTAGCCGGGCGGCAGTGCATCTGCAGAATGGTAGAATTTATATGGAGGTAAGCATATGTACATAAAGGAATTAGCAAAATTAAAAATGTACATTTTAATGAAATACATTTACTTGAAATATTAGAGATTTCTTTTATTTTGTGTGATGATTTCTCAAGTGTGGATTTATGGTGATTATTATCACTGCTACTGAAGAAATTACTAATTCAGTTGTCTGTTCTATTGGGTTATCCAACTACTTCATTGCAAATCGGTGGAAACGAATACCTGTGAGACTGTTACCACCTTGACGGAATTAACTCTATTTATTATATGAATTATTTTACATTAATTTAGATTTTCTTTCCTTTTATTATGCTAATATTCTGATTTCTAATTCATATTACTAATGATGATAAAGAACATGGTGAATATGTCCTCTTCTAGTTTAACCGCAAACTTAACATAAGCGACTCAACCATGAAAAATCTAATAATATTTGATAATGAACAGGTACGCTCAATACTTTGGTTAAAATGTAAATCTTCATGTCAAATCAAAATGCAAAACAAAATCTTGAGTGGCGGCACTAGTAACGTAACGCTACCATGCTAAAAAAATCATTACAGATTGCAGCCACCTTTGCGATTTTATGACAAGTTGTTTATGACTACCAACTCTGCTGCTGTTACTTTGCTCTCTTGACATATTAGCCAAATGATGATATTGACACTT
This sequence comes from Lepidocyrtus fimetarius, assembly GCA_036507315.1. Taxonomy (NCBI): domain Eukaryota; kingdom Metazoa; phylum Arthropoda; class Collembola; order Entomobryomorpha; family Entomobryidae; genus Lepidocyrtus; species Lepidocyrtus fimetarius. The sequence goes on along the minus strand of JAANSO010000020.1, from coordinate 6,437 downwards.
GTTGCACTCAAATATATTTATTCATTTCTGGTTCGAGAGGTCTACACAGATTAAATTTGCATTTAATCTGTTGTTTAAGCAAAATGCATGTTAGTCATACATAAAAGTTACAAACTCATTTACTATTTAGTCATGCATCCATTTCATAATCATTAATTTTTGCTGCCTGAAGTATGCTTTATTTAACTCCAGGCAAATTAATAAGGAATTATTTCATTTTGTCATCCACGCGAATCCTAGCTGATGTCACACTCTTGCAACTTTTCAAGTATGGATAAGTTACTGGTTTTTCTCCGGGTGTGAAATACCCAACTTTACAAGGGTTCGTTTTAGATTGCTCATTTTTAGCAGAACACGCCTTAAAATATATTTGTACATTGATCGTTAAATGTTCCTTAAGATTGCTCTACAGCAAAGATGTTTCTTAACCCGGATTATTCATTATCTTATAATAGTTTAATATAACTTAAAAATCTTCATCTATATTACTTTAATTTGAAACTATCATAATAATACTCACCATCTTTCTCATACCCTTCCTTCTACCCTCCCTATAACATGCACAATGCGCACGTCAGCTTCTTTCTCCTTCCTCCTCCTTTGTTTGAATTAAATCTCGAAGAAGGGAAGAGACATGAGAAGTTGAAGGGGAACGACGCCTTGGAATCATTCTTTAAATATATGGACTCAATGTGTGCAGTATAAAAATGAGAATATTTCTGTTTTCAAAAACTATTATTTAAGGTGTGGCTCGTGTGTTCTATGAGGCATAATGTAAAAGTAAATGAAAGTTTCAGAGCTTTTTCTTACTGTCTCTCTCCCATTCTTTTCAAATATTAAACCAAGCCAACCTTCACATCATCAGTATCACCGCCACCACCTCAATCACATACCTACACAAAACATTGTTCTTGGAACATCATCATCGTATAAAAATAATGATAATACAAATATGCATGAACAAACATGGATTTTTGTGAGATGTTATGCCATGGATGACTTTGATGATGATCATGGAGTTTGTAAGGTTTCTACAAAGAAAAAATGCAATCATAAGGAAAAACTACAAAGAGTTAGAAGACGATGAAGAAGACACTCCACGACCGACACCACCTTTGCAAAACACCACCACCACGCATCATTCATGCATACATTTATCATCATCTTTTTGGCTTGAGAGGAGAATAAGACGAAGGAAATATGTAAGCCTTTTTAATGTGTTGCATCATTTTCATCGTTATCCTCGTGACATTAAATAAAGCACCTACCCATCATGCACTAAACCTAAACGCCACCACCACGATCACCATAATATCACCATTTAACCATTTTCTTCTTCAATTTTTCTACTACAACTAAGTTCATGTAATAAAAATCGTCTGCATTTTTTAAAAGTAAGATGGGACATCATTTCTTCGTGAATGTATCATCTTCATCGTCATTCTTATCCTCCACAACTTTTCATTATGTGCGTATCTTCTTTTATTCCACAGCCTTATTACAATCAGCCAAAAAGTCTATTCTCTGTCAGATCAAATTAAACTCACAAAAAGGTGGACCGCTTTTCTTTTTCTCATGCTTTTTTATCATCATCATCATATCATAGCATATCATATCTTACATAAAACTGATTATGTTTACCACCTTTCATCTTATCCATGTGTGAGTGATGCAAGAGTAATGCAAGAAGAATGAAGCAAGAAGAAAGGGACGAGACAAGGCAAAAGACGTCAGACAAGGCGAAAAGTCTTTCTTGCACTTATGCAAAAGTTTGTGAAGGCGTTTTTCTTTATTCTTTGTTAAATTTTTCTTAAACTAAAGTTTATAATATAAAAATAGGCACACAAATATTACTTAATATTTTCTTTACGCTTTTTATATAAAACTTAAACGTGTTGGAATCTCAAAGCCAAGTCAAAAATATAAAAAATGAATGAATTCAATGTTATCAAGATGTTCGTACGTGTATTTATTAAATAGAAAAAGGAAAACATGACTTAAAATATTTACAAAAGTTGACCTTAATAGGTCATCTTGGGAAAATTTCATTCGAAATCGTGTAATTGGGTCCTTACTTTGGTTGAGTCTCAGCATCATCATCATAATCAAACGGGAAAGGGTGTGAGGAGAAGGGGAGAGAAGTAAAGAGAACAGCAATCCTTTGAACAATGATATAGGCTGTTTGTAATTTGTGTAAACGTGAGCTTATTTCCATCTGATCTTAATCTTATTTGAAAGGTGGCTTGAAATTAAAAAAGAAAGTTTGTTGATGACGACGACATTTGTTTATATTACAAGTAAAACAATCACAAAGTTTTGTCATTACGCAGCTAATTACAAAAACACATGACTAATTTATTAGATTAGAAGATAAGAAATAATAATAAAGTAGTGATCAAACAGATTACAAAAGCTCATCATCTTTGTATTCGAATTTACTTGAGAGTAGGCAGAAATAAGAGGATCATGGTTGTTTCTGCAAATACTTTAGAATTTTGCAGCAATAGATTGTGGATCCTTTACATTCCCTCACACTTGCAAAAATACCAAGCAAACTAATGGCAGTCACTTGGGATTTGGGTTGGGATTAAATTAAGAGGAGACGAGCTTCATGATAATTTGCTTAATGTAATAACAATAATGAAGAGCACTATCATGAATGATTTTAGCCGGTGTTAATTATACAAAACTTTCCATCGGCTTCAGCTCTTCCCATCATCATCATTGAATCAAGTGGCTCACTCATCTCTCTCTTTTGAAGAGTAAATCGTTTTTTAAATAATGCATGCATAATACGAGTTCACCCCACCCAAATTTAGGCTTGGCACTTAACTTTCATACATCGATGATTGCATATTATTGCGTACACATTATTCTAAAAGCTCTCATCTTTTTCTTCAAACATCTTTGATTTTATAAAGAAAATCGTGTATTCTTAAGGCTTTTAGAGGTAAATTGTATGTACTTAATAGTACTGGACTTGAACATAATAGCAATACCCCCAAAATATGATTAATTTCCTATTTTCTGATCATTACACCACAATCATCTATATTTTAATAGAAATTAATTTAAATTGAATTCAACGACGGACCCTTAGCCAGAACAGGACAAGACTAGAATATTTTCTGATGCATAGAAAAAATCTTAATAAAATTGCACAGCCTTGGAAAATTTGAATAGAATGAATCTTACTAACTCACGAGCTTCTTCCTTTTCTTGAAATTTGTCACAGAATTGTACTATCATTCAAAAAATAAACAGGCCAACAACATGCAGTTTTGTTATTACATTAGTTTTCGGTTTTCTTTCATATTCTACTTCATTCATTAATTAATCCAGGAAAAGATAATAAAACCTCTCCCACTCTTCGTCCTAACCCAAAAATATTTGCATTGAATGAAATATAAAAGATTTGAATAAATTTTACAAGAACAGGCTATGTTTACCTACGCAATCTTTTGTATGAATAAAGACAAAAATATTCATTTTGTGAGTAGTTTTAACTTTTTAACTATGTATTTTTGAATGAGAAAAGTCAGGAAGAATTGGGAAGGAACTTTTTAAAGCCGATGAGCATTTTTACAATATTTCTCTTATAACTACTGCTCATATACTACTACCACTAATAGGAAACAGTAAATATGTTGATTTTGATTGTCTTTTCTTGCTTCATCATCATCATCATCTTCATCAATTGATGTACTTTTCAACTGCAACTGTCTTGCATCTCATAAACACAGGAGGTAATTTAAAGAGAGATGGAGAGAGGCAGAAAAAGATAAAGTAAGTACATGATTTTTTACTGTAAACGGATCCCCTCCTCCTCCTCCTCTTTTCATTTGCATAATCTTCGCCAAAATCAAAGAAAAAAACAAGGTAAGCCATTTTTATTGCAGAATATAAAAAATCAAAGTTTTTGTTGCAAAAAAACATCACAAAAATCTTGTTGACTTTACTGGTTTGAATAACAATCATCATCAACGTCGTCTCTAACAAGGTAAGGAGTGAAATAAAGTGGATCTAATTTAAAATATGAAAACTCATTTGCTGCTGCTGTTCTTTAAAATGAATAAAAATTTCTTATATTTGCTAAAAAGAGAAAAATAGGCAGGGTATTAAGTCCCCTTATATGCATATAAGGACAGTTTCTTGTTAGTAAATTGCATTTGAAATTCAATCACAACGTCAGCAAAACTCAGAAACAGGGAACCAACGATTTTTTGGGGTGGTGATCTATAAAACCATTGATTTGCTCTACAGCCAATGTGAACATGGTCAATAAAGGTGTAAAGTGTAATAAAATAAACATGAGTTGATATAAAAGTTAATTGAAACTGATATTACATACACGTTTCAAATGCAACGGAATTTATTTAATACGTATTAAGGAAAGTACATAATCTGAAAATGTATTGATGTGGTCGTTTTATAGTTGCTTTCACAAATGACTAAGCTGTGCTTTATTCATATATAAACGCCTTTTTAAAATTCAGGGCGTTGGAGCAATATTCAGACGTTTGGCTTTCTCATTTCAGATCCTAATTGAATTATATTTTTGCTAACGTACCAAACCTCCGTTATAGATTAAATGCTTTCGCTCCGCATTCGCCTTCGATGCATATTTTAATGTAAATTAACTGCGTAATTTTTTTCTTGTTTGCATTGAGAATATTACAAAATAAGACTTTCACAAAAATGAATAATGCAAAAGAAATCAGTTTTTAGGTTCCATTTTATGATTTGAAACTCAATGATACGTTTCTAAACGAATTTTATTGCAAAATGAAGGGGTGGAATCTTGCAATATAAAATGCATTCCTGGCGTCCTTTGCTCATCATCTTTGACTCAGCAGCTACCCTTTTTGTTCCGCTGATATTTGAAGACATTTAATCATGATAATATTGGCTTTTATGAGCTCATCATGTTTACATCATGTTTTCAATTATCAATTTTTTACACTCGAATTTCTCTTATCGGACTTCAGCAAGTTACAGGAAATGAAAATGAAAGCTATCTGTATAACTTATCAGTATAATCAATATAATGGTATCTGATAGTATTATTTAAGAATTAGTAGGAAAAAAGTGACTCCAGATAAAAAAATTTATTTGCTTTACCTAAATTATGCCGTTTTTGCTATATCTATTGCAATAATTTTCAGACCAACCTGTGTGGCTAGACTTGGTACCAGGCAAGTTGTATTTTTTGGGTTTCTTTTTTAAAAGTCTTTCTGGTTTTTCAATTTTTATTAATATGCAAACAAGTTGGAGTAATTACACCTTTTCGGTGTTTAGCGGTGAAGATGAAATAGAAGAATAGATGTTGGACTGCATATTCTTTCAATAAAACAAAATATACGTTTTGCGTATTTGTTTACTTGAACGTGGTTAGCGCACTGTACTCTTTCATTTACCATTCAATTTTGCAAAGGTCTTTAACAAAAAATGCACGTGATTGTCTTCAGTGTATTTTTTTAAATTGCAGGTATTGGGAAGGGCAGAAGAGCCAGGGAGCCTATCCAAAAAAAGGAGTTATGATTGAATGACTATTTTTTGTAGAAAAATCTTAAAGCAAAAAAAGTCCAAAATAATATAAAAATATAATTGAGAACAAAATGTTGAAGGGTACTTGAAAGAGATTATTTTGTTGATGATGATCATATTTGTTATGAATATTTTTATTGCGTTTTTATTACATCAACTTTGCGTGTACCTACCTGCCAAAAATCTACTTATACAAATAAATGTGGCCAGTAACAAAACAGCCAGCTAGACAAAAAATGCGTCTTGATGATAACAAGAAAACTAGTAATTACATTGTTTCTTTTTGTTATTCCTAGACTACCAAATTTGTAGCAGCCAGTGCAACAATAAAATATTTATATTCCAACTTAAAAAATGTAATACTTTTTTAAATGAGCATGTTTTTGTATCATTTAAGCGTTAAGAGTGGAAATCTTTGTGTAATTATTATCCCCTTGTCAATATTCATGTGTGCATTTGAGCTATAAAACTTTAACTAATTTGTGCAAGGATGAATTTTAAAAATCAAGGAGAATCAAGATAACAGCTATAAAATTCAGTGAATATTATTTATTTTCTTCATCTTACCTCCTTGGAGCTCATGTTGGGACGTACCACACGGTCTGTAGGCATCGGATCACAATTCGTTGTAAAAGGCATAAAACTTTTTTCCAGAGGCTACTTTTACTCGTTTTCTTAGTTTATCACTGTATGATGATGGGTATTAAACAGATTCATAATAAAAGTAGTATATTATCATAACAATCACAAGATTCGCACTGTTTTGCACTTATTTGGGACACTTGTTCGTAGAATATTCACTTCAACTTCCAGAGTTTGAAATTATCATGCAGAGAGAGAATTTTCTGGTATCCTTTAGGTTTTGCTTGTCCTTGAACGAAATTTCTGCA